>JAWNOE010000058.1:0-41939 GCA_035046095.1 Drosophila pseudotakahashii
ATGTCTATAACCCCTTCACGAATCCTGTTGCGGAAGGTGGGGTGGTTGCCCCTATTAGCCACAACAAGGTTTGTGATGAGTATGTATTCGAACAATGACTAACCTCTGACGTTAGTGCCCGTACTGCCCCATAGTGCGTGATGAGCGTTCGGGACACATCCCATGACACATTCCCTTGTGTGGGAGACTAGGCTCCTGAGGTGTCTCTCAGGGTGGCTCTTCTTCTTCGTATGGCAGATATGCGAATGCCTGGTAGAGAGGTTTACCTCGTACCCGTTCCCATATTGCCACCGTCATGTCTGGTGAGCTGTAAAGAGGATAGAAATGGGCATTAAGCCTAGCTCTTACCATGATACATGTTCTTGGTATACCTGCCGTTTTAGGGGATAGAAGGTTGTAGCCGAGTGCACCCAATCCGCAAATTCTTTCACTGAGGATCCAAGGTTCTTGGATAAGTGCCACGTCCACGATCTTCTCGCCCATAAACCGCAGGAGGTCCACCGATGGTGCTGATTAATCTGCACCTTAGGCTTCGGATTTGTCTGCTCCGGCTTGTTGGATTTTGCCGGAAGAGCCGTTACCGAGTTGCTGGTTGTGGCATCTGCGGTCAAGTGGGGCACCATCGCTTCTCGTACTTCCGGACGTTATACTCGTGCTTCATTTTCAGTCTTTTATCCCTCTCAGTAAACGTGTCCGGGTCCCTCTTGGCCAAATTCCTCGAGGAATTCGACCGATGAGATATAGCCCGTCGCTGCTTGCGAGAGAGATCGATGTCCGATTCTGCAGCGGAGCGCAGATTTGGATACCGACCCTGGGCACTTCGTCCATCACGGCGGGTCCGGTGAACTCCAGTTCTATGGGTTCGGAGTCCTGGTCGAGGACCCGGCGCAGCCTCCGTATCCTGGAGTTCGGTGGGTTTTGAGGCTCCATCGTCTTCCTTTTATTCTTCAATGAGTCACCCAGAGTAGAGGAGTAACCGCTGGCGACACGCAGAGAGGATTGCTGACATCCCAGCCACGCCCCTCAAACGCCCACAATCACCTTAAACGATTTTAGAAGGTGTCTGGCGCCCACACCTTTAAAGATTTCGGAAAGGTGATGCAGTTTTATTGTGTTAATCAATAACTATCGAAATGTAAAAGAAATTTTTCAAATTGGACCATTCGTTCAAAAGTTATGCGCGATCAAAGTTTTATATATCCATCTCCCTCGCACTCTCTTTAGCTTACATTTTCCAAAACCTAACCATTTTAGTTAAGTGCAACGATTTTCGACAAACCCAAGGTTTTAAAATTGTCTATATTCTACCAAAAAAAAACTTGATTTGAAACGATAATCGATTTACCGTTATGAGGTATATCATATTTTAAGATCCGGTCGAAATAAAAAATTGATTACGACATAGAAAAGAGAAGGAGTTCATTGAAAATGTAACCTTTTTTTTTCGTGACCCATTTCATTAGCTACTTCTATACCCGTTAATCGTAGAGTAAAAGTGTTTATTGTACTCCGTCAGTCTGTCCGTCCGTATGAACGCTGAGATCTCGGAAACTATAAAAGCTAGAGGATTGGCATTTTGCATGCATATTCTTGGAGTTTCCACGCAGCGCAAGTTTGTTTCAAAAAGGTGCCACGACCCCTCGAACGCCCTCAGTCGCCCTAAACTTTGAAAGGTGTCTGGCGCCCACACCTTTAAAGATTTTGGAAAAGTAAAAATTCAGTTTTATTGTGATTATCAATGCCTATCGATATGTAGAAAAAAATTTTTCAAATCGGACCATTCGTTAAAAAGTTATGCCCGATCTATGTTTTATATGTCCATATCCCTCGCACTCCCTTAGCTGAGTAACGGGTATCTGATAGTCGGGGCACCCGACTATAGCGTTCTCTCTTGTTTTAATCAGAAGCGTGCAACGCAGTGAAGGAGACGTATAAATATTCTTGTTCAGCATCACTAGACGAGTCGATCTAGCCATGTCCGTCCGTATGTCCGTCCGTTTCTACGCAATCTAGTCTCTTCATTTTAAAGATATCAGAATAAAACTTTCCCAAAGTCTTCTTTCTATCTCAGGTAGTATATATGTCGGAACCGTGCGGATCGGACACTATATCATTTAGCTCCCATAGGAAAAATAGTAAAAAAAATCGACAAAAAATTCTAGCTTCGGTGTTTTTTGAAATATTACTTTCTACTATTAGAATATTTTTTTTTAAATATTTCTGAATTTCAATAAAATTATTAAAAATTCGGATTACTATATCATATAGCTGCCATAGGAACGGTCAGAAAATTAAATGGAAATTAATAGGACAAAAATTATATAAATTATATATATATTTCCAAAGGTGTGGGCGCCAGACACCTTTCAAAAACTGCGGGGGCGTTCGAGGGGTCGTGGCACCTTTTTGAAACAAACTTGCGCTGCGTGGAAACTCCAAGAATATGCATGCAAAATGCCAATCCTCTAGCTTTTATAGTTTCCGAGATCTAAGCGTTTATACGGACGGACAGACAGACGGAGTACAATAGACAACTTGTGAACATGAATTCCATGAGAGTTGCAATTCAGAGGTTAAAAGCTTCACCGTATTGTTCCAGTTGTAATGCTGCATGTACTGTGCAACCGAATACTAATTTAGCTGAAGAACTTAGGACCGCAGATACAGTTAACAGGGCAAATGCAGACAAAGGTGATAGCAAATCGTATCATGAACATATATCTACGGGAAATAGGGGAAACACCAGAGCCCGCGGACGGGGCAGACCCAGACGAGGAATGCAAATAAGATCAATGAGAAACAACTGTGAAAACTGGGAAGACAGTAATAGATTATCGGAGCCACATAATTCTTCGATGAACAACGAACAAATTGTTGAGTACGTGCAACAGAAAAGTTTGATGGACAAACTAAAGGAACTAGCAGTTTCATTAGAAACACAAATTGCTGCATTACAACTGAATACAGGATTATCTTGGAATGCTAATACTAGTGGAACAGAACAAATCAGTCGTGATGTTAATAATTAAATCCACCAACGGAATAATACGGGGTTTAGTAGTAGTCCGCTATTGCTCCAAAAGGTCGGAATATTGGCGTATAGGATTCGATGGCACAAAAGATAATTTATCGGCTAGTGAAATATTATATACCGTGTTAGATCTTTAACTGCACAATCCCTTAGGAATGACTTTCAACTTATTTGCGATCACTTGCATATGCTTTTGGCCAGCAAAGCATCTGATTTGTTTTGGCATCTCCACCGGAAACCTTCGTGGGAAACCTTTTGCTCCGCTTTCAGAGACAAATCTGACAAAACCGACAGTGATGTCGATATTCGGAGGAAAATCGCTAAGCGACGTCAGGGAGAGAATGAGGCATTTGATATTTATCAGGTAGCAATAGAAGACTTAGTAAATAGACTAAAACGCACTATTTCCGAATGCGAATTAGTACAGCTTCTGATAGACAACTGTAAAACATCGCTGAGACATGGATTGTTACAAATCAGGATCCGTAGTTTGGACGTCTTAAACGAAGAAGTCCTAAAGCATGATCATTTTTATGAAAAATAAGGAACGTACAGGTTAAGCTCCATTCAACTACCGTCGCAATGTATCTGAGTTGTCTCCATGATCGATCGGAAGACGTCGTCGCTAGTTTGGTTCGAAACAAAATTGTATGTTGGAAGTGCGATCATACTGGTCACCGCTATGACAATTGTCTTGTACCACCGCGATTATTTTGCCGCGGCTGTGGAGCCAAACCTATAGGACGCGCTTCCAGAAATGCAATCCTTCGGAAAACCAAACGAGGGATGCGCTTCTTGGTAGAGTCTGAACAGAACATCCTTTACCGATAACGGTACTCAAAAGGACGATCTATTGTTCGATCGGAACCAAATCAAATTTAATGATAGATAAAACTTTGCCATTTCATTTAAGAATGCAAAATTATTTGACAATAAGAGATCGAATTTTTGGAAATGTACAAAGTAATGATTTTAAAAATAAGCCAAGACGTTCTACCGTAACCCTTAATGCACTTTTGGATTCTGGTGCTTCAATAAGCTGCATAGGAAACCAAGTTGCTACAAAAATGAAGTCAAATCCCAGAACGCGTTCATGCTCAGGAAACATCAAAACTGCTGATGGTAACCTTTGCCCAGTGGTTGGCGTGTTGAATTCTTGAATTACTTACAGACAGTCACAAAATCCATAAAATTCTTTCTTATACCGGCTTTGAAACAGGATGTATACTTGGCTATGGATTTTTGGACAAGTTTCGGATTGACAGATCAGAATATACGCCCGAATATATTGGAGTTAGATGTAGAAGAATCCGACAGCGAAATCGATTCTTCCATTATACACAATCTTTCATTGGAACAACAACAACAGTTAGCGCATGTGATCAGAATCTTTCCATCTTTTGAGCATGAAAGACTAGGCAGGACTAGCGTTATATCTCCTTCAATAGACGTTGGAAGCACAAAGCCTATTAAGCAACGACATTGGCCTGTCTCCCCTCTCAGAGAAATTAATGTTTAAGGAGGTAGATAACATGTTACATAAAAATTTGTGTTTTGGTCAAAAAGGAGGGCAAGAGTCGTTTATGTTTAAACTCGCGAGAGATTAATAAGCCTACCTCTAAGGAGGCGTACCCGTCACCTCATATCGATGGGATATTAAGTGGGTTGCCTCCAGCTCCGTTTATTAGAGGATTAGATTTAAAACACGCTTTCTGGCTAATTCCATTGGAGGAAAAATCGAGCCAGTACATTACAATAAACGTGAAGAAGTCTAGTTTTTGCATAAGGGAAATAGTACTTAAGATTTATCATACGGGACGGACAGATAAAAACTGATCCTCACAAAATTCAAGCTATTAATGAGTTCCCTATCCCAGTGTTAAGCAGTTAAGACGTTTTCTCGGACTAACCGGTTGGTATCGCCGGTTTGTAGAGAGTTACTCTTCCTTGAGCTTTCTATTAGCGGAACTGCTTAGGAAGCAGAAATCTGCTTTCGCGTGGACGGAGAATGCAGACATAGCTTTCAATTAATTGAAGAAGCGACTAACTTCTGCGCCTATTTTAACCACTCCGAATTTTGCGAAAGGATTTATCTTACGGCCTTGGCTGTGTGCTTTCACAAGAAAACGATCAGGGTACCGAGATGCCCTTAGCATTTATGTCCACTAAGCTAACAAAGGCACAAAGAAACTATTCCGTTACGGAATTGGAATGCCTTGCCGTTTTAAAAGGTATAAAGAAATTTCGTCCGTATATTGAAGGCGAAGACTTTCTAGTTGTCACAGACCATGCCTCCTTGCAATGGCTTATGCGTCAGAAAGACCTTTCGGGACGCTTAGCTCGTTGGTCTATTCAATTACAAGGGTTTGTTTTTAAAATCGAACACAGGAGAGGGTCGCTTCATGTTGTCGCTGATACGCTGTCAAGGCAAGACTGTGGTCCAATCATAGATCTATCATCTGAACATTTTCGTGGTGCTGAATATTTGAATTTAATCGACCGGATACAGAAAAATCTGGATCAATTACCTGATTTAAAGGTGATTGACGGGTATGTTTATAAAAGCCAAGAGGTAGCATCGAGTGATGAGGATTCCGAGACAAAATCTTGAAAATTGTGGGTACCTTCAGAATTGGTTTCTAGCGTTTTAAAACCAGCTCATGATTCTGCCATGGCTTCGCAAAGCGGTATGGGCAAAACTATCGAGAAGCTAAAACGAAATCTGTTCTGGCCTAGAATGATTATTTAAACTAGGGAATATATCAGAAACTGCTCAGTCTGTAAACAAACTAAAAGCCCAAACATTACTTTAAAACCAATCATGGCTAAACCGACAATTTCAGAGAGACCTTTTCAGCGGCTTGATGCTGATCTGCTAGGTCCATACCCCCGCTCAAAGTCAGGAAATATTGGATTGATAATTGTAGTTGATCACAATACCAAATTTCATTTTCTTTGCCCGCTAAAGAGCTTTACAGCTCCTAAAATTTGTGATTTTCTGGAGAGCTCAGTATGTCGTACTTTTGGCGTTCGCCAGTCAATTTTAACAGATAACGGATCCCAATTTCGATCGGGATACTTTGAAGACTTCCTTACTCGTTTCTCGATTAAACATATCTGCACTGCCATATATTCACCGCAGGCTAATACTAGTGAACGTTTAAATAGATCAGTCCTAGCCGCAATACGAGCGTACATAGGTAAGGATCACACCTGTTGGGACCAAAGGCTAATCGAAATAAACGCCGCTCTTAGGTCTAGCCTGCATAAAAGCACCGACTATACACCGTACTGTTTAACGTTCGGCCAAAACATGATATTAAATGGAAAGGACTACAATCTTCTTAAAAATTTAAATTTACTCAGCAACGATACACGATTAAGCTATCCAGACGCCTTGCAATTAGCTCGAAGCCAAGCTAAAATTAATGTGGCTAAAGCTCATCAGGCTAACGCACGCGTTTACAACTTGCGGAGTAGGAATATTCATTTAAAAAGTCGTGTATGCTCGGAAGTTTTCGCAAAGCAATGCAGCGAAGAAATTTAGTCCGAAATTTGATCTGGTGTTTGCTAAAGCAAAAGTGGTTCGTAAAGTCAGTCCTATATACTACGAGTTGGCTGATGAACTAGGAAAGAAAAGTAGGTGTTTACCATTTAAAAGACATACAGACTAGTTAAAAATAAAAATGTAGATTGTTTTAAAATAACACTACGGAGACTTTATTGGCATTATTTGTGGTCGTGGTGCCCATCGAACGGTCTCTGGCCCATGCAATTATTCGACACGCGTTTAAAAAATTCGCTAGGAATTAGAGCATACCATCCCACTGTGCATGGAAATACCAGAGAGTGAGATAAGTAAAGTTGTCTCTTTCTCACGCACGGCAAGCTTCCATTGACTGGAAGAATCCCGTAAGAAAGCTCATTACTGAAAGTAAGCGTGGCTCCTCGGTAAAATTTTCGGCGAACTCGATATTTTCTGTTTTGCGATCTGAGCTGTGCGGACGTGCCAAATAAGTACAAGCTAAAAGTGACTATTTGATAAAACAATAAAACCACGTGCCAAATAAAACATTTCGCCCAGATTCGCTAAAACTCCAAAACATGAAAGTTGCTAAACTACGGCGTTAGTTCTTGGCTGCGGCCAAAGGTTTAAATATTCAAAGTGAAATTGCCTCGGTAAGAAAATTTAACTAACCAGTTGTCAATTATCTAAATGCAACGTTTTATAGCAACAGCAATCTTAAGTGTCGGCGGTCAGCGTAAAGCTTCCGCTGGGCGCTTACTTCTTCGCGGTGTGAACAGACACCGCCGACAACTTATACACACATCAATACAAGTTCATCGACACACAAACTAGTGACGTAGACGCAAATTCTTCATAACCCTAGTTTCCGGAGGACAGCGCGGACTCTATTCATAACCCAGACTAGTGACGTAGGCGCAAGTTCTACATAACCCTAGTTCTGTGGCAGACAGGACGTGATCATAGCCCAGACTAGTGACGTAGGCACACGTGCTACGGCAATCTAGTTCTGAGGCAACCGAATACGACTACATCTCAGGATTTTATCACCGAATTCGCCCTCAACCCAGTTTAGTGCCGTAGGCGAACGCTCTACACTACCCTAGTACTGTGGCAGCGTGGGACGACCAAAACTCAGTTCTAGTGACGTAGGAGCGTGCTACAAAAACCTAGACTGGTGGAAATTGCCTGGAACTCAATCATCACGGACAAAGTCGATCCTGAGTACCAACGAACAGTCGACTTTTTGTGTAGTTGCGGTTTGAATAACAGCCACGAAAAAGCTATGTAAAATTGGACCAGCCAAATTTTGTTAGATTTAGATTGTAGTTGTATTTCATGTATTTGCATATGCGGATCGTAGGGCCTGTGTAAAATGTTAACCCCACCCTAGTAGTGAGTTAAATACTGTCTTAATGTCACAGCGCCCGACTACAGTTCTTTGGTACCAACGGACTCTACAATGGAGCAAAACTTTTGAGTAACCCAAAGTAACTACAATTATATTACATCCATTATCTGTCTGGGGTCTTAACATTCATCACATCGGTTCCTACCAAAACCTTATCTCTTGAATATGAATCGAAACCTTTACATAACGGAATGAACCGTTTATATATAATTTTTTTCTTTTTGTTTAATTTGAATTTAAATGTGGAAACATGATTTGCTAATAAACGGTGTATCGTCATAAGCAACGCAAAATGAAAGAACTCCGAGCTTAATAACTTTTGGGGCAATTTTAGTAACGCTCTACAATTGCCATGGTAGGGAGGATACAGTACTAAGGCACCATGTTCGTCTAAAAACTAAAACCTGATTACTATTCTATATACTGACCGGAAAGCGGGACTTAAACCTTAATTAATTAATTATATTTTTTTATTTTTTTTTATATTTTGATTTGCTTTTGATTTACTTTCGACTAATTTCTGTAACCAGTGCACTTCACTTTATTTTGTGAACAATGTGCCAGGGAATCTTGAAGGGATAGGAAGAACCCCGACCCCATCCGGCGAGCTGAGCGCAGAGCGCAGCATAGTGCACTAAAACGATTCCCTTTTCCCAGCCGAGGCTGAATAAGAGAAAAAGACAGCTTAGAATTACATTGTATACTACAGAACTTGCAAAAAAAGCAAAGCAGCGGATAGTAAGTGCATTACGAGAAACAAAATTATTGATGAAACCACAGACGTTACCAAAAAAAAAAGCCCTAGTGTTGGTGGCACGTTACTTTCACAACATTTTTGGCAGTATTAAGGACCAATTTTTCGCTCTTATTGAGGTTGAACAATGTGATGCTCAATTGATTTATAACGCCATCAAAGTGTTCTTTTTTGTCAATCAAACACCTCTTAAAAATCTAATCGGCCTGGCAACAGATGGTGCTAATGTTATGGCTAGAGGCCTTAGTAGCCTTAAAACCTAATTAAAAGAGACATTAATCTCATTTTTTTAAATGTACCTGCCAGTCGTTACACCTTTGCTCAGGATACGCCTGTAAGAAATGACCGACCGAAATTGATATGCTGTGCCGTAAAATATATTCATATTTTTCGTTTAGTCCAAAAAGAACATCGGAATTAAAAGAATTTCCAGAATATTGTAGTATAACATTTAATGGGGCTTTCCCCATAAAATTTTAGGATAGCCATGACACGTTGTTTATCTTTAGAAAAGGCTATTTCGCGAATTCTGGAACAATGGGATGCTTTTCAACTCTTTTTATTGTCCTAGGTTTTGGAAGTAAACAACAATAAGCCAAAAGGGATACCTCTATCCATGGCCAAGCCAGAGCTTAAAAATTACTTATTATTTTAAAGCTAAATTTTAAAAATTTTTAATGATTTAAACGTTGAATTTCAGTCTGAATCGGCTCGTTTGCCATATTTGTATGCAAGAATACAAAACAAAACGAAGCTTATTTTAAGCAACATTGTAACGTAGGTTAAAAAAGAAGAATTAAATAATTGTGATTTAGAAATACATTTTTTGCCTGTTGAAGAAATATTCATAGGGTTTAGTGCACATCAGTCCATCTCTGTCTCTGGTTTACTAGAAGAGCAATCTAACAGCAATAAAGTAATAATAAGACAATTTTATTTGGAACTTGTTGACTAAATATTTGGTTTTAATAACTCCTGCCAAAGTTCTTTCCGCTAAGGAGTGGAACATTGTTCCACTGCTAAAAAATTTGGAATACCTCTGCGAATCAAAGTTTGACAAAATAATAAATCAGCGGAAAATGCTGAAATTATCAAACGAAACATAAAAAAAAGAGACTGATATAATTTTATTTTGAGATAACATTTCAATAATTACAAATGGATTAAATGAAAGTGTGTTTGAAGATCTCATTAAGTTTGTACACTGCTTATTATCCCTCCCACACAGCTGTGGTGCAGCAGTTTTTTGCAATTAGCCTAATAAAAACCAAATTAAGAAATTAATTAGAATTTAATACCGTTAGCAGCATAATGCTATCACTGATAAAAAAAACGTAGTAAATCCAAAGATTTCATATTCAATCCAAATATTTTTCGCTTTGATTTTCATCCATTGCGGTTTTTATTAAATTTAAATATGTGCATATTAACTTTTTTTTCAATATTAAATTTAAATGTGGAAATATTCACTTTAAAGTAGAAAAAGATTTCCTTGAATGCTCTTGTAAGCATTCTGTCACGAAAGAAAATAATATGGGCATGGCTCAGAGGCCAAATGTGCTTGCTCTGCTACTATTTTGTGCTCGTGGGGTATGAGGTTCAAATCCCGCTCAGGACATAACTTATTTTTTTTTTTTAGTTATTATATTGTATTAACAACTTTTTTAATACATTATTGTTTTTTAAATTGTTATGGAAATGTTAGATATGGATCTTAAAAACTTTTTACTTACTCTGCTTTATCTGGGTTTTGAACCCGGGTCCTCCCGCATTAGAGGCGGACGCCTTACCAATTGGGCCATCGCACCATGTTACGCGGGAGTGCATAAGTTCAACTTAAATGTGTAGTTAACACGTTCGCGAACATTTAAAACGCCCTTCAACTTAAAATATAACATTTTATTTATATTTTGTAAAAATATTAAAAACTTTAAAATAAAGTATTTTGAATAGGAAAAACTAATATGAAACATTTTTAATTTCAATAGTTTTTTTTTAATTCTGAAAATATTACCTATAAATATAATACTTTCTAAAATAAATATACCCAATGTTAAATTAAATATGCCCTACTTGGATTTAAATAATTTAATATTAAACTAAGCATTTTAATATGATTCGTATATAATACAATGTTTTTTGTATTAAATTTAAATACCAAATTTGAGATTTGGGATTCAATAGACGGATATTTAAATTTACTATTCCATTTTTTTATCAGTTCAGTTTTTTTATCAATTTTAAATAAAGAAACGCACTATGTTTGGTCGCACAAAGATTTAAATTAAGATAAGATAAGAAGAAAAAAACTGAATATATTTGGTCTCGAAATGACTTTAATTATAATTATAATTAATTAATTAATTATAATTATTAAGTAAGACTTAGCTGTAAAGCTGTTTAATTTCAGAAAAATGTTTTCTTATTATACCCTTGCAGAGGGTATTATGATTTCAGTCAGAAGTTTGCAACGCAGTGAAGGAGACGTTTCCGACCCCATAAGGTATATATATTCTTGATCAGCATGACAAGATGAGTCGATCTAGCCATGTCCGTCTGTCCGTCCGTCTGGCCGTCCGTCTGTCCGTCTGTCCGTCTGTTTCTACGCAAACTAGTCTCTCAGTTTTAAAGCTCAAACTTTCCCTAAAGACTTCTTTCTATTGCAGGTAGTATATATGTCGGAACCAACCGGATCGGACAACTATATCTTATAGCTCCCATAGGAAGGATAAAAAAAAAAAAACGTAAAAAAATTCTAGCTTTGGTGTTTTTTGAAATATTACCTTCTACTTTTGGGAATACTATTTTTTAAATATTTCTGAATTTCGAATAAAATTTAAAAAAAAATCGGATGACTATATCATATAGCTGCCATAGGAACGGTCGGAAAATTAAATGGTAATTAATAGGAAAAAATTATATCTTTGTTGATTTTTATTACATTCTTTTCTTCTCTGGGATATGGCTTTTCTTTAACATTTCAAAATTTTGAATAAAATTGAACAAAAATCTTTATACCCTTGCAGAGGGTATTATGATTTCAGTCAGAAGTTTGCAACGCAGTGAAGGAGACGTTTCCGACCCCATAAAGTATATATATTCTTGATCAGCATGACAAGATGAGTCGATCTAGCCATGTCCGTCTGTCCGTCCGTCTGTCCGTCTTTCCGTCTGTTTCTACGCAAACTAGTCTCTCAGTTTTACAGCTATCGCGCTCAAACTTTCCCAAAAGACTTTTTTCTATAGCAGGTAGTATATATGTCGGAACCGACCGGATCGGACAACAATATCTTATAGCTCCCATAGGAAGGATAAAAAAAAAAACGTAAAAAATTCTAGCTTTGGTGTTTTTTGAAATATTACCTTCTACTTTTGGAAATACAATTTTTTAAATATTTCTGAATTTCGAATAAAATTTAAAAAAAAATCGGATGACTATATCATATAGCTGCCATAGGAACGGTCGGAAAATTAAATGGTAATTAATAGGAAAAAAATTATATCTTTGTTGATTTTTATTACATTCTTTTCTTCTCTGGGACATGGCTTTTCTTTAACATTTCAAAATTTCGAATAAAATTTAACAAAAATCGGACGGCTATATTATATAGCTGCCACGGGAAGGATCAAAAAATTAATGGCAAAGTAATACGAAAGCAGCTAAAATTTGGATTGTTGTAATATGAATGATCTGCAAGGGTATATAAGCTTCGGTTGGCCGAAGCTAGCTTCCTTTCTTGTTTTTATTCAAATTGGCTCATTTTTAATCTTTTTTTGGCTCATAAAAAATTTTTTAAGTGGCAACCGTGGCTCTAATGAAATAATGCGGTTATTCCACGACATTGTTCATTCATAAGAGCATTTTTTTCCCAGCCTATACGATTTTACGTAGGTGACAGCAAGACTAATTTCTTAAGAAAGATTCCACTTTGATTCCACTTATGCGACTGATTGCATAAAATCCGTTTAATTTGGGGCTTTCTGTGAAAAATATAATGGTATTTTTGCAGACTGGCTCTTTGGACGAAATCCTACTTTTAGACTTTAAAAACGCTATCGCTTAGTCATCTACGGTCTAATAAAATCCATTTTTTTTCTCGTAATCGGCCATAGAAAGACCGATTTTTCTTATTTTGAACCATCCCAATTTTGTCTTCCGTTTGGAAGATAATATTGATTTTGTGCTTTCTTTCTAACGCGAATATACGTCGAAAGAGTTGTAACATTGAAAAAATAGGTATGAGGTGAAATATAAGAAGCAAGGGGCTTTGCAATCAATGTGGTACTGTCAACTTAAAAAAAAGTGGGGTGGCCGGGTTGATATGGAACGTCCCATATATCAGCTGAGCAAAATTTAAAAAACCTATAGGCACTTCTGGTATTTTTTGGTATTTAAAAATACCTTCATACCTAGGCCGATGAGGAAAATTAAATCTAAAAAGTAAAATTTTGCTCATTCATAAGAGCTACTGTGATTAATAATAAAATCTTGATTTGATATTTTTTGGTTTAATTTTCAAACCATTTGCCACTAATAAGGTCCCAATTACTCCGTTGCGAACTAAAAAAAACCGCTAACACTTCAAAATTAAAACATTAATGCTGCCGGTCTGATTTCATGGCCGTACAGCTTATTTTTTCAGCTTTTAACCTTAATGATTTATCCAGTTAAAGTTATTTGCATTATAAATTTTAAATTTAACGTTTAAATTCTAAGTGACCATGCCATCTTATCCCAACGAATCCCAGTAAAAGTATATATATTTGTCCCTTTCTAAGCCTCTAACGAATGCTCTAAATAATGAGCCGTAGAGGTGCAGAAACATCGATGGAAACATCGATGCACCGATGTTTTTCCAATCGATGTTTTTTTGGGCCATTGATGTTTCTAGAGCCAGCACTGTTCGAAGAAGAAGGCACGCTAAAGGTTTATATTTTTGTTACAATAATTTGTTTCTACGCAAACTAGTCTCTCAGATTTTAAGCTATCGGAACGAAACTTTGCCGAAAGTCTTCTTTCTATGCCCGAAGCGTCTTCGTTCGCTTAAAATTAGTTTGGAGTACGGTTGTCAGGACTTTCTTATTTCCAGAAAAATTGGCGCGTTTCATGATTCATTTAAAACATCTGTGTAAACAACATTTTTAGAAGATCCTTCAGGATCAAGAATAAGGCTACTACTGGCAGAGCTAATGAGAAAAGCAATCTTCTCTAAGATCTAGTCCAGTCAGCTTCCAAGTCTGCCCGTGCGATTAATCTATAGTTATTGCAAAGCAAACTTTTAGAGGGAATTATAGCCTCTTAAACTGAAACGGCAGACCGGACGGTATTATTGGATCCTGTTTTCCTCTTCGCGGATCTCGTAAATACAGTTGCTTCGATTACATTCTTATGAAGATCTTTTATCTGCAATCGTGTCTCATTGCATAACTTTGGAGGCCCTAAATTTCGCAATAACATTTCGGGTGCTCTAATCTTAAGACACAGATTATGCTGCGGAATCCCTGCTAAATTCAAAGAATTTAAAAATTCAACAGGGTAATGAACCGCATTGTCAACATCAGGGACAGAGTCGAACGATTTTTAGGAGACTTCTAAACCATCACATGATTTAAGCAATAAATTATTGATACCGGTTGCTCGTATAATTTTTCGTTGTCAAAATGGAGCGTTCAGATAGCCAATCTAAGCTTTTACTTGATATGTTATAAAAACAACGAACCCTTTTTTGGCTTGTGCTTTAAGAGAGTTTTTTAAACCAAAATTGAAATCATAATTGTGAATTTAAACCCTACCCCCTTGCCCCACCAGGACCAATCTTGTGCTTGTTTCTTTCTCTCTTTAGGCAAGCTCTCTCAGAGAGTTCATTGTGCGCTGAATCGTCCCTATTTTTATACCCGTTACTCGTAGAGTAAAAGGGTATATTGTATTCGTGCAAAAATATGTAACAGGGAGAAGGAAGCTTTTTCGACCCTATAAAGTATATATATTCTTGATCAGGACCACTAGCCGAGTCGAACTAGCCATGTCCGTCTGTCCGTCTGTCTGTCCGTCCGTATGAACGCTGAGATCTCGGAAACTATAAAAGCTAGAGGATTGGCATTTTGCATGCATATTCTTGGAGTTCCTACGCAGCGCAAGTTGCCACGCCCCCTCTAACCGCCCCCTCATTTTTTGAAAGGTGTCTGGCGCCCACACCTTTGGAAATGTAAAAATGCAGTTTTATTGTGATTATCAAAACCTATCGAAATGTAGAAGACATTTTTTAAATCGGACCATTCGTTAAAAAGTTATGACCGATCAAAATTTTAATATATCCATCTCCCTCGCACTCGCACTCCCGACTATAGCGTTCTCTCTTGTTTACACTTGCTACTGTCCAAACGCTCAGTATCATTATATCCTTCTCACTCCCAAAAAACGAATTGTGGCAAAGAAGAGCAAGTGTATTTTTTAGTATAGCCCTCTTCTAACCTGCGATCTCTTCCTTGTCGAATAAAAAAAATTTAAAACATATAATAAATGAATGTCGCGAATTTTTGTACATGCTTTCAGTTACAATGTTATTAATTCAATTTTATTGAGCGCACAAATATATTTGTTTGTAAATTGGAATTTGTTTTTTCAAATGTCTAGTTTTGAATGAAATGAAAACTTTTGTACAAACACGCAAGGATTGGCATCCCATGCAAAAGTAGCGAAGTAACTTATTTTTCCAGGTTCCCCATATGATCGATAATTATTAGTTTTAAACTTTACAAATAACTTAGAAAGATTTAGCATTGCACAATGGGCAAAAAGTCCGAAAGTTACGCATAAAGTCTAGTTTTAAAGCTAGATGCTTCAAATTTGGCATACGAATGTAAAATGTTAATGTAGAATTTCGGATTTTTTTCTTTTTTTAATTAAGCCACCCCTTCTCCCACAACCAATAAAAACAAAAAAATTTTAAGGTTACGTTGTAAAATTTTATTTATAGATATGTCTCTTTTGCTTCATCATCTAGTATGATATTTAAATTTTCATCAGAATCGTCGCCAGAGTCCGAATCCACATTTTCCAGTTGTGAAATTATTTTGCAGTTCGGAACAGAAGGAGTTTTTAGAAGATTTAGTACTTCTCTCGGAAGATTTTTTTTTTTAATTTCTTTTGCCTTTCGCCTAAACATATGCTGGATATTAATGGGTCAGAAGAATCCATAGCTCTATAAAAAACATCTGCCATGTTGTTTAATCGGCTATTCTTTCGAGCATGAGATTTCCGGTCGCTTTTAAAAAACTTATTTCTTGCTTCTGATATACTGCTGTTTAGTAAGTCCATTTTCCAACAAAAATGCCAATGCTTCATCAGGGGTAAGTGGAATAATCACCTGAGATTTCAAAGTTCCAGTCGCGTTGCCTGTCTGTTGTTCTCTGACACCTTTTAATGCATTAAACAAATCATCCTCTCTAGCCCTCTTCGCTGAAGCAAAAGCCGCATGTACTAAGTGATCTGTTGAATCTACTTCTGAAGAAAGATCGTTTGTTAACTTTTGTTTTAAACGTTTTCCAGCATGTTCATTAGTTAGTTTTGGCCTTCCCATTTTAGATGGACATGGATCCGTAAGCTGTTGCTCAATGGTGATTGTCTGCGAAAGCCATGCTGAGTGCTGAACCTTAAATCTAGACAACATTCGGTTGCATTTAGGCAAATATTTTTTGATGTGTGATATGAATGTGTTAACTTTTTCCTCGACTTCGTAAGCCTGTGACATCCTGACTTCATTCACATTTAATTTTTCTAAAATCCACTTCTTTAAGGCAGAGGCGTCGCGTCCATTGCTCTCCCAAATCTCCAGCAATGTTAAGCGGCGAAACTCATATTCAGCTGCAACATGTCATTTTTTTTCGAAAAGGGGCAAAAACGGGCAAAGGAAATTATTAACGCACTAATCTATATATTTTTACGAAGAACATACCATTTTTAGCTGCTCGCAGGAGCGCGCGGCAAAAAAGTTACACATCACGGAACACAGCTACAGTTGTTTATTTTTAGTTAAAAAAACACACGAACAACAATTGAACACACAACAAAGCACATAGAACATCTAGAAACTACCACGCAAAGTTTAATCTACATACCTGTACGATTATTTTCCATATTTACAAATTGTTTTTACTTTTACGAAAAAGCCACAACATAGATGCAATGTTTACAAATTTGTACGGTTGCATTTTTATAAATCAAGCTAGCAATCAATCAGCTGACTTTGTTGGCGCGGGAAATTCAAATCGCAGCTTTTAAAAATTTTTTGAAAACAGTTTTATTTTATCCAGAGTATGCCTAATTGGAAAATACATTCAATTTTGCATATTAAAACTATAACAACTCTGACTTTATGCGTAAATTTCTGACTTTTTGCACATTGTGCATTGGCTGAAAGGAAGGTAATCATTTTATTCGTATTTAAACACATTATTTACTTTCAAATAGAAACACACACACACACCCAATACAAATCAAAACATATCTGAAGAAGTAACGTATTTGATTGCTTACAGATCAAACTTCCGAACTTGTTGAGAAATTCGAATCTTCAGATTTTGCCTTTGCTTACAGAATATGTAGTAAGTTTGTTTATTTTCTTTCAAGGCTGACTTAAAATAGGGCTCTTACTTCTGCTACAAAATGAAAAATACTTTTTGAAAACAAAACCTAAGCATTTGATCCACAGAACTGACTATTGATCGAAAATCATATTGATCGGAGCAGCAGTATAAGACTTTAAAATCCAAAACAAATTTTAACTTAAATTGCCGCTTTCCTCTCCCCTTTCCACACAGCACTTCCCCCTCCCCCTCATCAGTTTTCTTGGCTGTTGTTTTCTCGGCCGTCACTCTCTTGGCACCCGCTCTCTAAGTTTCGCTCTCTCGGCATGCAGACAAAATGCGACGCAATAACTTAGAAAATCTAAATAAATTCTTTAAAAATACTAAAAAAAATGTTAAAAACATGAAAAATTAAACTTAAGCATTTCTGCCATAGAATAACTAATGATCCAAAAATCATCTTGATCGGAGCAGCGGTTTAGATGTTTTAAATCGAAAAGTTATCTTTGAATGTCTTTAAATTTGGTGGCTAATTATGAAGAATATTGAAGAATACATAAAACAAAAAAAATAAAGAAGCAATTAGGAGTGAAGCAAGTGAGTTAAAATATTAGTTTTTAATACCGGGATAGAAGTTGAAATGCAAATTAAATGATAAAGGTTGTTATAATTATTCTACGATTTGCAAGTGTCGGTAATTAAGCAATAATAATCTACTATGGTAGGAAGGTAGCCTTACGTTTTGATCCCAGTTCAAACTACGAAGGGCAAAAAGAAGAAATAGTTTTTGTACCGACTCTATACGGTCAATGTGCACTTGGTATTGTGGGCTCCAAACCGAAGAACAATATTCCAATATAAGACGGACAAGGGAGGTAAATAATAATTTGGTTATATAAGGGTCGTCAAATTCTTTTGACCAACGCTTTATAAACCCAAGAACACTCATAGCTTTGTTAACAGTCAACATTATGTGGCAGTCAAATTTAAGCTTCGGGTCCAGAAGAACGCCTAAATCATTAACTGAATATATCGGTCAAGTGGCAAGTTCTGAAGCAAATAACTTGCCCAGCTCTATGCAGGCTTAGACTGAAACACTTAGGATATCTCTTCATGAATGACCTGAAGGAAATATCGGAGATAAACCTTAAGAATTTAAGCTCTTTTATTAAATCCTCCGGATGGGGGACTTGCTGATCAATCAAAGATAGAGATCATACGGTACCACAATGGACCCACAGAGGTCTAACTGTGCCAGGCTGTGGTCTGGCAGCCGTCCTAACCTAACCTAACCTAATATTTCAGATTTTTGAATTACCCTGCAGGAAAAATGCGAACTAGTCTGAAAATCAACTAGTTGTACAACTAGTAAAAAGGCTACCGGAATTTGTCTAAATACATTTGGACTACACAGGGTCTAGAAAATTTGTGCTAGTCGAAAAAATGAATAGTACAAAACTAGTGAAAAAACAAATTGTCTGGGACTAGTACCATTCTGACAAGAAAAATCCTAAAAACATTTAATTGGTAGAACAAATACATGTTAAAGTATAGTTAAAAGGCAATTGGAATTTAACTAGTTGCAATTAAACTACATATGATCCAAAAATATAGCCTAGAGTGTAAATGTCTTGGGAAATTTAACACCAAACGAGGTCCTCGGTTCAATTCCCAGTGTTTGTAAATTTTTTTTTTTTTGTTTGCTAGGCATCACCTTTAATTTTATCTTTCGTAGGAAAAATATATGTGCAAAACTACTATTTTAAAAATATATCACACTAAAATTTATAAACCTTGTTTAGGGCATTACAAAATGTGATGCGTGTATGGCCCAATCAGTTAGTGTGTCTACAAATCCAAATATCCCCGGTTCAAGTCCAAGAGAGAGCGACTTGCGTCAATAAAAGTAAGTTTGTTTTAATTTCATTTATTTATCATTTGCCGTATTTAATTACATAATACCAACCAGAATTTCTATAAGGGACCTCGCCTTCCAAGTAGCAGCTACCAATTAGGAGAGCGTCAAATTAAACATCTTCAAGTACGAGTGAAATCCAATGATTTAATGGTTAATAGACTAGTTTTTAGATTTTTCGAAAAAATGGCTTTTAGTGTAGCTTAACAGCTGGTACTTTAAATTGGTTTACAGTCACTAGTGCAAAACTAGTAACAAATGAACTAGTTGTTTCCGATGACAAGCCTATGAAAAATGGACCAGTTCGTTACAAGGAAATGGACATAACTTGAACTAGTTAACTGTCCTACCTCAAGTAGTATTTTACTGGTCCAAAACTGGTCCCGTTTCCTGCAGGGTAAATTTAACAAGTATCGAATCACAATATTTTAGAGTCGCCATAGGAAAAATAGACAAATTAATGTCAAAATAATACGAAATTTAATTTAATTTCCGGACCGTCTGAGGTTGTAGTGGCTTGATCCTGCGCTGCCTTTTCTAAATTTCGTCGGACAATTTCGAAGATTTCTTTTAGTTTTTCGGCGATCCACTCTGGTGACTCTGTCTGCCTTCCTGCGCCCAGTGTTTCTCTGTCGTACAATGCGTTTGTCAGCCGCGGTTCTCTGCCCTGCGTCAGAAAAGAAGGCGAGTATCCTGTGGACTCGGATACGCTTGAGTTAACTGCCTACATTATCTCTGGCCACTTTTCATCCCAGTTCCTTTGGTTTTGTCCGGCAAAATGTCCGATCATTGTTTTTATTGTTCGGTTTGCGCGCTCGGTGGGGTTTTCTTGGGGAGTCTATGGTGACGTGAATTGTTGTTTTATTCCCATGTTCGGAACTCCGAACCGATCGATTATTCGTTCTCTAAACGCCTTTTGAAGGGCTTCTGCTGTTGCGGTTCGTAATGGCACCAATTCTGTCCATTTTGAGAAACCATCGATTAGCACCATCAACATTTTGTTTCCGTGCTTCGATTTTGGTAGAGCGCCCACAAATTCCGCGCACACCGTCGCCCATAATTCCTCAGGGACTTGTGTCCGCATTTTACCCGCTGCCTGTCTCTGGTTTTTAGGCACTCTTCGCATTTCCGAACGTATGCTCTCCCGTCCCTTTGCATTCCTGCCCAGTAGTATCTGGCAGCTAGACGAGCAATCGTCTTTCGGCTTTCTACATGGCCGGGCGCTGGGGAGTCGTGATTTTCTTGTAGGACCGTTTCCCTTAGTTCTGTAGGGACGCACAGCTTCCAAGCCACCACATCTTCATTGCCAGCTCTGTGTGGGATCTGCCTATACAGCGTTTGGCCTTCAAACACATAGTCCGGGAATTTCTGCGGCTGACCGTTTATTTTCTCACTCATGTCTCTGATCCAGTTGCATTCCGCATTCGGCACCAACTCTTTCACTCTCCGGATGGTTACCGGCTCCGGCTGTCTGGACAGTGCGTCGGCTACCACGTTCAACTGGCCCTTTCTATATGCAATCTCAAAGTCGTACTGTTGGAATTCAAGGGCCCACCTGGCGATTCTTCTGGACGGGCTTTTAATGCTGTTCAGCTAATTTAATGCCATGTGATCCGTCACTACCTTAAAGTTGGAGTCTTCCAGGTAGGGCCTTAGTTTGCGTATTGCCCAGACAATGAACAAGCACTCTTTCCGTTGTCGAATAGTTTTTCTCGGCTGCGTTTAACGTTCGACTGGAGTATGAGATAACTTTCTGGCCGTCTTCCGTGTCGGAATCGCACCTATTCCGTAGTCACTAGCGTCTGTTTGCAGGATGAATGTTCGTCCAAAATCTGGACACGCTAACACTGGGTCAGTCACCAGCCTCGCTTTCACCTCCTCGAAAGCCTGTTGGTGGTCTTGCGTCCACACCCATTTCACGCTCTTAACGATGCGTGCGAAGTCCGGTTTGCGGGTTTTTTTCTTTAACATCACCATTGGTGAGCTGTACAGGATTTTCGAGTGCTCAATGAAACCCATTTGCAAAAGTTTTTCCACCTTTTCATTGATCTCCCCTTGAACTTTGGGTTTCTTTGGGTAGTATCTTTGTGCTCGGCCACCAATGTATTTTTATGTATTTTTTGAGATTACTCAAACGGAGTAATTAGATGGACATGGTTAGACTTTATGTGGTCGGAAACGTCTTCTGACTGACTGAAATTATAATACCCTTGCAAGGGTATAAATATGCAGACTATATTACTGGCCTAATTTATACAAAAAGCTTCAGGAATTTATAAAAAATTGCACCATATGTAATCAAAACAAATATTATTGACACCCTGTGCAAATTCCTATCGGTGAGGCACCTCTTCCGGAAAGAGAAGTTGAAAGTTTGCATATAGCCCAGTAGAAATGTTAGAATTAGGTAGACAGGGAAAGCACTATCACGTAGGTTAAGTAATTTACTTAAAGAAACACGGGGAAAGAAATAAGCTTAGTTCTAGATATAAAAAACAAGTAGTTAAGAAAAATCTTCCTTATAAAGTTTTTATAAACAGCAGAAATCGTACGATTCATAACCATAATATTAAATCTTAAATAAACAAGAGAGAACGCTATAGTCGGGTGCCCCGACTATCAGATACCCGTTACTCAGCTAAGGGAGTGCGAGGGAGATGGATATATTAAAACTTTGATCGGTCATAACTTTTTAACGAATTACACCAGGATCTTTATATTATACTAGCAGGGTGTGTAGCCCGCAGCTTCGCCTGCGGAAACTAAAACTGAAAATGAAGCTACTTATTTTAAATTTAAAAAATGACTAATTTTCAGCCTATAAACCGAGAAAAGATTTTATTATAACTTTTTTCCTTAATTTCGGTAAAAAGAACAGTATTTTGTCCTATGCAAACTACTTAAGGAAAATACAAAAACTTGAAAAAACACATTATGTGTTTTTTTTTTAAATCTTTCTTAAGGAATAAATAAACTTAATTTCTTTAAAAAAATGAAAACAAATTGCTTAAAGATATACATAGCTCTCCAACAACAAATATGATAATTTTGGTTAAGATTTACGATTTAAGATTTTCGCAGTTGAAAAAATTATTGTCTCCAATTCTAATTTTAATAAATTAAAGCAATACTATTGCCCTTAAGTGGACGGACACTCATATTATAAGTCTAAGGACATTTTTGAAAGGAATGAAAATTTTAGGCTGGATTTTATTTTATCGGTCCTTCAAAACAAATCCTGTTGATCTTGGCCTTGCTACCTCCTTCTACCTTTTCGCCTTTGTTAATTGTCCCTGTATTTTTGTTTATCAAAGACTAAATTTTAAAACTATTTAAACCGAGTTCCGTTTACTTCTTTTAAAGATGTTACTTCTTGATAATTAATTAATTGCCTAAGAATGAAGCCAAGGTAATTTATGCACATAGGTAACGAAAATGTAAATAATAACCAAATACTCTTGGCGATTTTGATACCACAGTAGACAACTCTTATAAAGGAGACAAATATGTATGAGAAGCAATGTAAAAAAATCAATTGGATATTAGCCGCATTTTAGAATTATTATTTCTGTTATCATTCATTTTTCACCTTAATTATAATTATATTGATAACGACAGGAAGACAGGTGGAAGGGGGTGCCGTGAATCAAATTGTTTAAACATTTCCATTTGTTTAAACAATTTGAGGCACGTGTAAGGAAGAGCAAGAGAATCAATTGATTTAAATATTTAGTGTTCTTTTAATATTTTCAATGCGATTTGAATTTTAAAACACAAAAATCTGTAAAAAAATGTTTTAAATCTGTTGGGGAATGTAAATGAAATAATCTCTTAGCAAAAGGATATCAGTATTATCATGAATTTGAATCTAAGCGAATCTCACTTCCTTAGTCAGCTGCAATGCGCACACACACGTACACACGCACATATCTGGTGTCATCAAAGGCTGACGAGTTTTTCCGCGCTCTCCAATCAGACACGAATTTCGACCGGCGTAAAGTTTTAAAATACCCAAAAGTGTGACTTGTTTAGTGCGGGACACCTCAGGTTGCAGGTACGTACCACAGACGCGACAGGAAGGTTCTATCCAGCCAACAAACCACATTGCCAGAGCGCCACTTATTGTTGGGTTTTCTCTCAGCTTCCACAAGCCGCACACGCGCAATTTTTTTTCCGTCACAACAAAACAACAACGATCAGCTGATCGCAGTGTTGGAAAGCGCCGAGCTTAACAACAAGCTTTTGAGTTGAGCTTTACAGCGGCAGCGAGGGAGCTTACGTATCTGCTGCCCGCGATATTTAAAATATTTAAAAGTAAAATATACTTTAGTTTAAATTCATCCCCGTCACTTCGCCATTGCCTCCAGGGGTGAATGAGCATAAAGCCAAGTAACCGGCCAATTCCCAACCCCACCGCGATAGCGCCGCCAGTCCAAACGGGGCCCTGGGGACCGAGTCGGAGCGGTATAGCTCCCATCAGGCTCCCATAAGCCGGGGGAAATCCCGGTTTACCGAGGGACCTCCGACTGGAGCAGGCGATGGACAAGGAGAAAGGCTTCAGACACGACGAGACCCAGGCCCTTGCAGTCGCCAGGGCCGAGGAAGAGCTGCTACAGAAGTTTCAGATGATGAAACAGAAGGTGCAGCGGTCTCCTACGGGGACGCAGAATTCCGAGG
Source organism: Drosophila pseudotakahashii (assembly GCA_035046095.1). Lineage (NCBI taxonomy): Eukaryota > Metazoa > Arthropoda > Insecta > Diptera > Drosophilidae > Drosophila > Drosophila pseudotakahashii. The sequence goes on from JAWNOE010000058.1 coordinate 23,901, forward strand.
CTCACCCTTCGTCATCGCCTGCCAAAGTAACCGGGCCATTGTTTAACTTCGACAGTAACGAACCAACCAGGGAACCAACCAGCCCTGAAGAGGCGATCGCTGGAGCCCACAAGAAGCAGCGGGTCCAGAAAGACGCCGCAGCTCTCACCGATGAACTGGGAAAGATGCTCGACGAAATGATTGCGAAATTCACCGACACGAAGAGTAACAAAAAGAAGGTCGTCCGTCATGTCACCCAGGCCACGATCGACTCGCTGCAGGCTATGAAAAAGCTGCAAAGCGAAATAAGTGCGACGCTGGACGAAGCTCACGCCAGGGCCCCGAACGCCTGCGCAACCCAGCAGACAACACCATCGCTTGTTGGCCCTGGCCAAGTAGCCGTTAGCACAGAGAGGATGCATACTGTCGCAGGGAACCCGTTGAGAAACCCGGGCTGGCAGCAGGTGAGGTGCAAAACGATACGCTGAGGAGGAATGCGATATCCCTGCGGGCGCTGCACCTAGGATGCGAAAGGCTTACGGCGGAACTCAAACGGCGACGGTCCACCTCAGACCTGAGCATGCTCAGCGGATCCTCGACAAAGGGAAAATCCGAGTTGGATGGGTCGTGTGCCGTATACGGCAGAACGTGGAGCCCAGGCGATGCTATAAATGCATGGGATTAGGCCACATGTCTGCCAGATGCCCAGCGTCGGAGGCAAAAGCCAAAAACACGCAGGAATCCTGCTTCAGATGAGGCAAGGATGGGCACAAGTACAGAACTTGTACCCAGGGCAAACCGAAGTGCATCATCTGCACGAGGCGAGGAAAATCAGGAGGAGAGGCCGAACACTCGACCCTCAGCAGGATGTGTCCTGAGTATCGGAAGGCTCTGAACACGGTACATAATGGTTAAGGTTCTACAGCTTAACCTAAACCATTGCAGAGCGGCGCAGGACCTACTAGCCCAGACGGTCATCGAACAGCAGGCTGATGTGGCAATACTCAGCGAGCCCTACAAGGCCAAGCACGAAGGCGTATAGCAACATAGCACGGACGGTAGAGCAGCGGGCAACCCCCTGGACACCTATCGCAAAGGGCATCCAGAGCGGGATATACCAGAGCGATGATCAGCGGCATAACAATCTACAGCTGCTACATTGCCCCGAGCGTACGCATTAGCGAGTTCAGGGCAATAATGCAGGAGATTGTCGACGACGCACGCGGCAGGTCTTCCATCCTCATCGCAGGCGATTTCAACGCATGGTCCACAACATGGAGCAGCGCTTGTACGACGCAGCGAGGAACCATCCTCCTTGAGGTAATGGCGTCGTTAAATGTATGCCTACTCAACGAAGGGAACAGGCCAACCTTTAGCAAGTCAGGTCGGGAGTCGATCATCGATTTGACCTTCGCTAGCCTAGAGTTGGCGCGTAATTGCGCATGGAGGGTGTCAGACACCTACACCCACAGCGACCACGCCCTGATCATCACCCAATCAAGCCCCAGACTGGCCTCCCCAAGCAGTCACCAAACGTCATACAAAGCACGTATCCTTGACACAGCCGAGCGAAGCAAACTATAGGGCCAAGAGAAAGGTGCTGAAGAACGCCATCAAAGCCAGCAAGGCCAGAGTTGTGCGAAGCGGCCGATGCAGAACCATTCGGGGCAGCATACAGGATGGTCATGGACAAGCTCAACAGACAGCCGACCCTTACTGACCACCTGCTGCTTGGCCAGATAGTATCTACATTGTTCCCCACACAGCCGCCCCTTGCCTGGCAAGCTACTGGGGTAGGCGATACAGTTCTCACCAGCGAAGCCGAAGTACTAGCCGCACTTAGGAAAACCAAGGTTGGTAAAGCCCCTGGTCCCGATGGCTATGTTGCGCTGCGCACAATGGTGGCAGCTTACCCGGGTATATTCACGGAGATGTACAACAAGTGTCTCACCCAACGTACCTTCCCCACAGGATGGAAGCGGCAGAGATTGGTGCTCATCCCTAAACCCGGCAAGATGATCGACGACGCATCCTCATACAGCACCCACCTGGAAAAGGAGCTCGACGAACTCAGAGCGTTGTCGGACCACCAGTTTGGTTTCCGGAGGAAAAGGAGTACCATTGACGCGATCCGAGCGGTCACCCAATTGGCTGCTAACGCAATTGAGGGAGAAAGGTGGCTAGGCGGCTCAAAAGAGTACTGCCTCGTCTGCACACTGGATGTTAAGAATGCCTTTAACTCTGCCAAATGGAACCTTGTCCTGCAAGCGCTTCATCTCATGGGAATTTCGGACTACCTTACCGACCTCATAGCGGACTACTTTAAGGACAGAGTGCTCACATACTCCTCTGACGTCGCACAGTGGCGCCTTTTGACTTTTTTTTTGGTAATAAATCATAACTTTTGAACCAGTGAAGATAATTGAATGATGTAAACGGCAAATGATAGATAATTGATCCACCTTTCAAATTATTGCTTGAGACAGGGAGTGGGCGTGGCAGAGGCGTACTTACAAATCGGCAAAGTCAGAATTCAAAAACAAATCCATTTTTTTCCGACAAAAAAAAACTTTTTTTAAAAAGTTTTTGTTTTTTTTAGTTTCTTTTTTTATGTTGTAATTTTTAAAAATTAAAAAAAAAAAAAAAAATTGGGGCTTAAAAAAAAAAATTTTTTTTTTAAATGTTGTTTTGTTTAGTTTATTTTTTTATGTTTTAATTTTTAAAAACTAAAAAAACAAAAAAAAAAGTTGAAGTTTTTTTTTAAAAATAAAAATTTTTATATTTCATATTTTTTGAAATAATGGTCACAATTTGGTAAACTTGGTAAATCCAATAGACTTAACATTTCTGGACTATAATTACTAGATTCTAACTCTTTTCCTGACTTAACATGCCGCAATGAGGAAATTAGGGGATCAGAAGATGCAGCCAATATATTGAACAGATCCTCATTTTCCCTCTTTCTTGATGTCTTAAATGTATTCAGCAATCTGTATTTTTTATAAAATTTGTTTAGCGATTCCTGCGCTTCTTCGGAAAGCTCTCCAATTGGCAAACACTGGTATTCGATTATTTCTTTTCCATGCGCCAATATCTTATGGACTGTCGGGGTCAATTTCTTTTGTGGATACAATTCCTCTAAAAGTGATGCCGTTTTGAGCCATATTCTCCGTATTTTGTAGAGTTAACCTTTTCCTTGCAGTTTAAAATATTTAAGATGGTTCCCAACCTTTTAACTATTTCATTGTTAATTCCAGTGATTCGAGTAACAACTTCATGTTGTTCAAAAAATCTCCTCGAAGCATTTCCATCATTTGTATTTAGGGAAATCTACTTTAAATCCAACTTCCTTGAAAAAATCGTTCTGTATTCTCTTTTTTCTGATGCTTTCCTTATCCTTATTTGATGTGTTTTCTTCAAAGTGTTCATTTTCGTTTGGAATAATATACGCTAGTTTCAGCAAGAACTCCATACACCTTATCCGAGCATGTAAGGGTGAAATTCCATATTCATAATTTTCCTCATCTGTAGGATCGTTCAAATTTTTTCCAAAATTCTTTTGCGTCCTTTTGCAGATTGGGCATGACTTCGTTGACTTAGTATTTGTCAGTTCATTAACGACTTTTCCGTCAACCATGGTCAGGTGAAATTCATAGTAACATTTAACATATTTTCCTTCACTAATTTCCAGTTTTACGGGCTTTATCTTGCGAATTTGTTCTTTAATGTCATTCACAGTGTCTTTTATCAGTTCCGGTGATTCCCTTGCGAATTGAAACATAATTGGTCGGCAATAATGAACTGATGACAGGCGAGGGTTTTTCCAATATTCAAACTCATCAGATTTAATTCTCAAGGGAACAATGACAATCAATAATAACATAAAAAACGTTTCCCATGAATAGAGATGGTCATTTCACAAGGTAGCGCCATATGCAATTTCTTGGACCATGACTTTTTTCCCTTTTTTGGCTCTTAAAACCGCGGACGCAGGCGGACGCAGCTACAACTTTCGTAATATCAAGTATAAAAAAAAGTATAAAAAATAGTATTAAATAGTTTTTTTTTATTTTCCATCAAAGTTGAAAAATATGGAAAAAATGGACGTTTCGCAAATAACGCATAACTAAGAGATGCGGATGGCAAACTGCAATATGTTTTACTTTTTTTTACTCTTAACTAACACACCAATCCGTGGAAAAAAGAAGCAAAGCGATTCGATGCCTAGTTTTTAAGAAAAACCCCCCGGAAGTGCGAAAAATTACCTAAAAACGGTGTGTTTTTTTTAAGTGAAAAATTGTTCAACTATGAAAGGGCATATCTTTAACAAAAATTTTTTGATTTGATTACATATTTGTAATAGTGGATCAATTACCTGTCGATTGGTATGGGTCGCAACTTTCTAGGTCAAAGTCGAAAAAGTGATTTATTGCACGTTTTTTGGCCCAAGGCGCCACAGTGCGTCGGTGAGCATGAGTACCAGGTAACAGGGGGAGTACCTCAAGGCTCAGTCCTGGGCCCGATTCTATGGTTCGCCATGTACGACGGGATACTAAGGCAGGCACTACCTGAAGGATGCACCGTAGTCGGCTTTGCCGACGACATAGCGCTGGTAACAGTAGCTAAAAACCTTGAAGAGGTCACGGAAAGATGCAGCCTTTCGATAGACACCCTTATGACCCATTATGAGGGAAGCGTCACCGTTCTCAGACTAGGGTGAACAGAGGCCGCGCTCTCCAGGAATCTCTCCTTTCGATAAACCACCGCCTGTCCCTTGCTCTGTCCCGGATGGTCCCACTAGTGTTCCACTCAGATCGCGCTGACAGTCCAAGTTACGCAGGGATACTGCCGAGCGCTTCACTTCGCTTCTACACCTAGTGCAAACGAACGTTCCGCCCTAGCCTCACCTTTTGGCTTATCGTCCGTGACGTTTCCTCGTAGCTCGATCTGTCCTGGTGGGTGGCTTGACGTGGCGTTGCGTGACGTAGCGTGGCTTCTGGTACTCGGGGTCTTGGTCATACGCCGATCCGGGACTACACGACTCAACCGTAGGGCTCTTCTGGAGTTCTCCACTCGAGACCGCAAACGATCGACCGATCTCCCTTCTGGTTCGTTTCACTCGGGGTTCAGACACACGCCGCTCCGGGACTACACGACTCAAACCGTAGGGCTCTTCTGGAGTTCTCCACTCGAGACCACAAACGATTGACCGATCTCCCTTCTGGCTGATCGCGCCAGGACTGCTTAGGCAAGGCCCACTGGGTCTAGATAGGTTTCTCCCCGAGTTCACGATTTCTTGTCGCAGGCTTTCACCGCTCAAACTCTGATCGACTCTCCAGGCGAGACGCGCGGATTTAGTTGAGACCGCCTTGACCTAGCCGTGTGACGCCCTCTGGACCTCAACTACCTGTGTCTCAATTCGGAGATTCCTGGTGATCCAATCCCGAACGTCTCGACGTAGCGATCTTGTTCCTTGTAGGCTCCCACGGCGTTGCTTCCGGCGACTCGATTTGTTGTTGTTCACTTGTAGTTCACTGTACTGGCTGACTTGCTCACTTTGATATCTTGACTGATCTTGATTGACTGATCTTGATCGACTGATCTTGATCCACACTCTTGATCGACTGATCCTGTTGCCAGCGCCCGGCGGCTTTATATAGGGCCTCCGGGAACCGTTATTTCCCTTGTGCGCTCTGATCGCGGCATCTCTCCACTCCGGGTCCAAAGTCCGTGGTTCCTGCTTGACCCACTTGTCCTTCACGCACGGCCTCCAATTGTAGTTCTGCGAGTTGCTGCCATCCCGCCGGTTCTCGTGGTGCATGTGGCACGCCTGTGTGCCGCTGCGCTGCCCCGATGTGGCACTTGTCCTCGCGGCCCAAAGTTCCAGGCAGAGTCCAAAGTCCGGTGCAGTTCCGTTATTTCCCTTTTGCACACGGCACTCTGGCTCTGCCCGCCAAGTCTCCACTCTCTCACTCTCCGCAACCTACTCTCCAAACTCTCTTCGTCAGAGTTCCCTCTCTCAACCTTGAAGTCTCAAACCTCTCTCTCTCCACTTCTCGGTCTCCAAACTCTCTCTCTCCGCTTCTCGGTCTCCAAACTCTCTATTTGCGAGTTTCTCTCCACTTGCTCTTCGCCGCGCCGCTACTACGCTACTCTTGCCGCGTAAATGGTAAACGGCCGGCCATCCACGGTTGCAGGAATTTGTGGGGAGTTATTTAACTCCTCACAATACAGTCGTATATACAGTATACAGACGCTGCGCACTGCGCATCACGAGCAGCTTCTGCACGGTATCCGAGGAAGCCGCGCTGGTGATAGGCGGTACAATACCAATAGACCTCCTGGCGGCAGAACGAAGGACGGGCAGTGCAGGAAGCAGGACCCAGCGCAGCAGTACGATTGAAGCTTGGCAAAGGAGGTGGACCAATGCGGACACAGGACGGTGGACGCACAGGTTAATCCCCAGTCTTATCCCTTGGCTGCAGAGAAGGCTCGGACAGGTAGACTACTACCTCACACAGATGATCTCCGGGCACGGATGCTTTAAAGCGTACCTGCATAGGTTTAAGCACAAGTCAAGCCCCTGCTGCGACCACTGCGGCACAGCAAGCATCGAAGATGTGGAGCACGCACTTTTCATCTGCCCCATATACGCGAGGAACCGAGCCGAAGCTGAATCAAAGACCGAGCGTTTTCTGACAGTGCATAACGTGATCAATTGCATGCTCGAAAACCAGAGGAATTGGGATGTGGTAGCCAATATGGCTGCCGGCATCCTGAAGGACTTAAGGCGTCGAGAACAGAGTCGACGCAACGAGCCATAAGGACGAGCGGCAACCTGACCGCCATCCGTCCCGCGAAGTATAGCTTTGCGGCGGTCCCGCGGGAACGGAACTCTTCAACCTCTTCCTCTTCTACCGTTTATAACTGTATATATCTATGCTTTCATAATAAAAAAAAAAAAAAAAAAAAAACCCGCACATATCTAGTGGACATGTGTTAAATACGCATTTTTTTGCTAATACATATTTAGTGCGTGTGTGTGTACGCAGCGGAGCGAATTAATTTTTTTTGTTTTTTACAAATCCACAGTTTGTCAATAACTCAACGTTTGAAAACTAATAGATAGTTTGGAAACATTTCGTCTTAGCTGATCGGGTTCTTGGATTTTAAAAATAAAAATAACTTTAAGGAAAACTTCGACTGTATAACTGTTTCCAAATTCTAAAGCTGATCGGAGCAGCATGATTTTGCATACAGGAAAATCTTTTTTAAAATTTAACGTTTGGCTAAAAAAAAATGGTGCAAACGAATCGATTTTCGATATAATCGATATTTTAACCGCGCATTTTAAATCTGCTGTGACTGTGGAATTTTCATCTTTTTCCCCTTGCGCGGTCACACTTAAAGTGCGACAGCATGACATACACACATACATGTACGACTTTATGCAAAGTGCGCCAGCAGAACATACATGCATACATATGTGGAGGCCGTGACGTCAGAAGGCAAAACAAAATTTGAAAATATTAGGGACTTGGTAAAGGAGGCTGAATTTCCAAAAAATTTAAATGCAGTTATTTTTAAATCATTTTAACAACATTTATAACAGAAAAATGGCAAAAGAAAGAATTAAAAAAAATAATAATCGAATTTTGGGGCCTTTGGGGGTCGTTTTTGGTTCTAATGTATACCTCACACGCGGCTTCTAATTATTATCCGAATTAATTTATTTTTTTTAGATTTTTATGTCAATCCGATCTGGGTGGAATTTGCTACTGAACATTTTTTATTATTCCTCCTTTATTAATATAGAGATACATAAAATACCTTATTATTACCGATCGTTGTGACGTTTACAATTCAAGATTCATTTCACATATTGACGGAAAATGATTAATTGATAACCACGTCGCAAAATGTATAAATAAGTACTATGTAATGTCTAATTTTAAGACGGAATTATTTAATATTTATTGCACATTAAGCCCAGGTAGCTCTTGTTTTACCAGATTACTAAATGGAGAAAAAACTTTATGTAAAAAATAAGAGAAAAACAAGAGAGAACGCTATAGTCGGGTGCCCCGACTATCAGATACCCGTTACTCAGCTAAGGGAGTGCGAGGGAGATAGATATATAAAATCTTTGATCAGGCATAACTTTTTAACGAATGGTCCGATTTGAAAAATTTCTTCTACATTTCGATAGGTATTGATAGTCACAATAAAACTGCATTTTTAGTTTTCCAAAATCTTTAATGGTGTGGGCGCCAGACACCTTTCAAAAAATGGTGTAGGGCGATTGAGGGCGTTAGAAGGGGCGTGGCACCATTTTGAAATAAACTTGCGCTGCGTAGGAACTCCAAGAATATGCATGCAAAATGCCAATCCTCTAGCTTTTATAGTTTCCGAGATCTCAGCGTTCATACGGACGGACAGACGGACAGACGGACAGACGGACATGGCTAGTTCGACTCGGCTAGTGATCCTGATCAAGAATATATATACTTTATAGGGTCGGAAAAGCTTCCTTCTTCTGTTACATACTTTTGCACGAATACAATATACCCTTTTACTCTACGAGTAACGGGTATAAAAACCGCGAGTTCTTGGTACTTTATTCTTGTTTGGTAATATAATTGGTATGAAATACTTAAAAGGGGGCGAAAAAGACCATAGGTTATGGCATAAAATGGAAAATAAAAGAACCGCAAATTCTTGGGAAAAAGAGGAATTTTGGTGTTTTTAATACCAAAAACAAAGTCTTGGTTACAGCTGCGGATCTCAATCTCAAGAAACCGCGAATTCGTGTCCTTGGATATAAATTTGTCGCTATTCGAAGATCGTTTAAGCGATTTGGACTTAAGGAACGAAAAAAAACAACCGCAAATTCTTCAGAAGAGGAGGAATATTTCATTTTTTATGGTATACTGAAAAAACTTGAGAACGAAAAAACCAAGAACGAATCTTCTTGATTTCAGTATTTCGTCTTCGCACTTTTTTGAGCACAAACGTTCTTGAAACCAAGAATAAAAGTATTCTTGATCTGGTTTTTTGAGAATACATCATTCTTGATTTCGTTAATCAAGCATGAGCACTAGGGTGGTCCAAAAAATGAAATTCCATTCTCACCCATTCACATGGTAGATAAAAGTTAGCAACAAATTTATGTGAAAACTACAACAAATTTATGGAATATAGACCTTGCAAAACGTCCTCAAAGTTTTCTTAAATTTACATATACAGCAAAGGTTGTCACAAGTCGCCCGCCTGTCGTTTGTTGGTTGTCGGTCGTCGGTTGTTGGCTGTCGTTAGCATTTGGTTTAAATTGCGCAAAATGCGTGTAATTGCTGGAACTGACGATTGAATGAGCCCGTGTATTAGGAGGAGTTGCAGACCGAGATGGCGAATGGCGTATGGCAGATGGAAACCAGTCCGGTGAAGATTTAAAGTTTCTGATTTGATTTGAGGCCAAGCTGAAACCTAAACCCCTTTCCCCGATCAACCGACTGACTGTAGTAATTATGAGCGCATTGTTGTGCGAAAAATTGAGTTTCAGTTTCTCAGTTTTCGAGTTTGTTTAGCTCTAAACTTGTGCCGCACTACTTGGGTCTGGGATTTTCGGGGAGACGGGGTTGGTCTGGACCTGGAAGTGGACTCCGGCAGATGTTTCCGTTTCCTTTTCGGGGCTGGCAACAAAGTGAAAGTGTCCGGAAGGCCAGAATGGAAAGCTGAGGAGGGGAAAGTGAAACTTAAGCAAATTGATAAACGTATTAAAATGGGTTGCCAAATAAAGAGATGACTCATGGCTGAAGGGTTGTCAGAATTTAAGAATTTACACGAGAGTGTGTATACATTTTTATAAAATTTAAATTAATTTTTAAAAAGTTTAAGACTGCGAAAAGTTTTTAAATAAATTTACTGGAAATGGTAGAAATATTAAAAATTTATTTAATAATTTTTTTGGATACCATATATTGTTTTCCCAATAATATTTCCATTCTTTTTTTTACATTTCCCTTGATGGTTAACCTTTACTTTGTCACCTTTTCCCCATTTCATTTTTACTTCACGCTCAAGTAGGCGCAATTAAAAAAATCCTTTCCCTGCTGCACTTTCCATTTTCGCATTTCCATTTGCATTTGCAATGCCTGTTATTATTGCTGTTGATAAAAGATTGCACAATGTTTACTCGCCACCCACTTTAACCCCCCGAATGGCAAATCATCAATAATTATTATGGTTACAATAATTACACTATGCAGCATCAAAAATTTACCTCGATGGATGCTATATTTTTGGATTCGTTACTGCGTTTTCCAAAAAGTTCCCCGACACAAGGATTCTTAGCAAAAGGACCTCAAAGTTCGTAAAATGCTGAAATTGGCCAACTTTCCAGAGATCTCAGAGGCAAACGGATGCATGGTTTGATTCAATGTTAAAGTTTTTTAAAAGCTACACTCTTTATCTTTCAAACCCCATACTTAGAATAATTTTAGGATTTTTCTTAAGGCAGAAACAAATTCTAGAAAACATAGTCAAAAAACATAAAAGTATACAGCTGCGGTCAAAATAGTAGTAGTGTTGCCGCCCTGTGTATTTAAAAGTTTGTTGTAATTGATCTTTTCCCAGTAATATTTTATTGATTATAATTTTACTATTAGACTAATTGGAAATTCACTTGGCTTCAAAGTTTATCACCCATACGCACTGTTGCCTTCGATAAAAAAGTTTTTTTAATCTTGATGGCATAGATTTTAACAATTCATTTCATGTTTTTGTCTCCCTTTTTTTAACCAATTATTCCAACGAATTTCATAATTTGACAAGACTAGAAATGGGAAAACGATTTCTTTCGTCCAAATTCAAACTGTTATGTAAATTTATATGGTTCGGGCCATATGACCCGGCCTTTGCCAACAGCCTTTTCCAACTGGCAAATGGCAATGGCCACATTTGCCTGACCATAATGAGCGGCAATTACCGCATCGGCCGCAAATTTGCATTGCCCATTGCGAAAAATGTTGCCATGAAAAACATGAAAAACAAAACTCAGATGTCACACGGCATGAATAAGATTGTGTGCCAATTTGATTTCAAATCCATGTTACGCGACCCCAAAGCTACAAACTGAATTTTGTAAAATATTCATAAATATTCCAGAAATAATACACATAATAATAATTAAGATAATGAAATTAAAAAAATTGTAGAGTAAAGCCACGGTCAGACGATCAAATTTATAAAGGATTGCCATTAACTTACATAGAAATCAATTATTGATTTTTAACATTTTTAAAATTTTGTATGAAATAAAATAATTTGATCGTCAGATCGTGGCCTACGCCATTTTCTAAGTGTTGTTAAATAATAAAACTTCGTTTGGTAGTTCACTGAATTGGCGAAAAATACCTAATATACCTTTAATAAACGTAACCTTTAATGCTTACGGTCCCTGAAAAATATTATTTAAACGAAATATTTATTCGCGGGCAAAGTGTGACCTTAAGATGCAACGAAATTATGACCAACTATTATCTTTCCTCGGAATGTTGGTATTATCAAATATATGATGTGCGGTCACATCAGTATAAAATTTCGTGTTAAAAGTGAAAAAATTTCAGTTAATTCTAAAACACAAGAAAAAGGTGAGTGATAAAATAAATATTGTCGTTTAATAATCTTTATTTCAGCGTTACAGAGGTTAGTACCAATGATAGTTTTCGCTATTAATAAATAAATTCACCTCCAGATGCTATTTTCAACACAAATTCTGCATTTCAGTGTCACTTGAAATGTTTTTAATCTTCACCAGTGGTAAATGGTGTGCTGTGTTCATTAAATAGTTGTATAAACTTAGTTATTTAACATATGTAATCAAAATATTACATTTATTTCAGCCAGGCCGATTGAGACTTCTTGGGACCAGAACTGTTGCGCCTGCATTTGCCATATTTGATTTTTTCTTCATAGTTTTTGTTGTAGATACCCAACACAAAACAGCTGATCAGAGGGTAAATTATCGGCCATGGCATAATTTCTGGAGAGATTCCTTAATTTTGTACGAAGATGTAATAATGGTAATTACTTTCATTATTATTCCTAGTCTTACATTCATATCTTAATTATTTTTGATATTTTCAGAAGACAGCCTTACAAGACATGGATACCTAATACCTCCATTCGGCCAAGCGAAAACCGGGAATGCTTCAAACATTAACAATTTTTAATTCAAATGCTTCTACTGCAAATACACGTACAAATATTATATGAAAATATGTATTTTTATTGTGGGAAATCAGATACTGCAAAGCAGTGGAAAACCAAAACTGGGAGCGTGTGGAAAACCAAATATTGCAGGTAGAGGAAAAGCAAAACTGAGTACATGTGGAAAACCAAATTTTCGGGAAGGAGAAAAACCAATGGTTTTTGCCCTGCATTCTACTGCCAGAGATCCACATAGAAACCTCATTTACCTCTTACTGTTTTGTGTATTTTAAAACGAGAGATGGAAGAAATGTAAGGGGGTAAGGAGGTTTTTTCCCTTCCGCTTGTATGGAGAAACCTAATGAAAATGACATATTTTCCAGAGGAATTTTCCCGCTGGGTACCTACTTTGAACATGTACATATGTACATGTATTGTGAAAAAAGGCACGCCACGCTAAATGCATCTATGTATGTATACATATGTACATATGTATGCTTATGCAGCAGAGTTAGTGTGTCAAAAATTTGCACAACACGGGCTAAGTTCTTATGTATGAGTGCATTTTCTTTTCTGTTATTTTTAAGGCAATAAAATTAGTGTTACGTATTTTATGTATTACTAGCAGGGTCGGTAGCCCGCAGCTTTGCCAGCGGAAACTAAAATTGAAAATGGAGCAACTTATTTTAAATTTTAAAAATGACTAATTTTTAGCCTATAAACTAAGTAAAGATTTTATCAGAACTTTTTTCCTTAATTTCGGTAAAAAGAACAGTATTTTGTCCTATAAAAACTACTTATGGAAAATACAAAAACTTAAAAAACCCCATTATGTGTTTTTTTAAATCTTTCTTAAGGAATTAATAAACTTAATTTCTTTAAAAAATTATTTAGAAGAAGAGAAAGAGAAGACGTCAAGAAAGTGCTCCGCAAAGCCTATCAGAAAACCCGTGAACACAAAGCACCTTAAAAGCTAAATCGAGTGATATTGCGTGTGTGAAGTCTGTCGCCACGCAAAGGACCTGATAGTCTTGCCTTATACCCAATTTTAACGCCGCAAAACAAATTAAACTAATTTGGTAAAATCTGTGTTGTTTTTGTTTCTGCACTTGTTTGGTGAGAGAAGCTATCAAGCTGCATCTTCGGAGTTATTAAGAGATAAGCGCTACCAGATTACAACCAGCAGTAACTAATCAGCTGAAGCCTCCACTTACAAGCAGTGCATTTCAGTCAAGCAGTGATAAAGCAGTGATTCTGTTAACTGATCAAGCAGTTCACTACAAATTCTACATAATATGGGTGGCCACGTAAAAAAGGCAAAAATCGAAACTGGACCTGCAAGTACAGCTGAGCTGAAAAGGAAGGTCCGAGATTCAGATGTGCCCACCCCTTCACCTTCAACACTCATGGCCCTTATTAACCAACGTTTCGACGAGCAGGCTCTTCAGATGCAGGAATCTGAGCAGCGAATCAAATCGTTCCTGCAAGAAGAACTGGCCGCTGCAAATGCATTAATAGCCGATCTAAAACAGCGGGTTCTGGAACTGGAATGTGAGATGATGGCTGTAAAAGGACTCACTGCTAAGTTTGAAAACCTTTCCAACAAGGTTGCGAGTAGCCTACAGGTCCAAGCCAATAATGATGTGGCAAGCGACCTACGAATACATGGTATCCCCATCGTACAGGATGAGAATCTGAGAACATTAATGAACTCGCTTTGCTTTTCACTTGGTATAACGCCAGCGCTTAGGACCAGATCTATATTCAGAGTCCAAAGCAAAAACCCAAACGCTGTGGTGGACCCTGTAATCCACGTAAGGATGGAAAGCGTCCGCGATAAGGCAATATTACTGCGAGAGATCGGCGACTTTCGGCGTGAGCATAAGCAACCCCCTAATCTTCAACTTTTGGGCTTTGATGCTGCGACTCCGTTCTACGTTAATGAGCAGCTCACAAGCCAAAACTACACAATTTTCAAGGAAGCGATGCGCCTCAAAAAGCTTCGGCGGCTAGCAGCAGTCTTTTCCCGACGGGGTCTGGTACACATTAAACATCAAGCCGGAGGTGAAGCCATACCCATCGAAAATCTCCAAAAACTTATTGACGTGGCTCCACAACATACCTCCAACCCGTCCGATGCCGCAACCCAGTCAACTGCAGAACCTGAAAGCTCCTTTCGCGGCTAATATTTCTAGTTTGTATACATTTACTAACGTTCCTTTTTTACTTAGTATAGCTAACAAAATTATATTTATTATTTTTATGGTGTGTAGGTTACGCTTTTTTTACCATTTTAATTCTGCATATAACTTTGGCGCGCAACAGTTTGCATATTATACAAAAAAACCAAATGGGTGATGAATCCCATATAGGAACAGCAGGGACAAGCAGTCATGTAATGATAAAAATTTTAAGTAACACACAAACGGGTCTTAAAGTATGTCACATCAATGCCCAAAGCTTAACTAAGAAAATGGATGAATTCAAAAATATGTTTGTTCGTTCTAATGTGGATGTTATTTGCGGATGTGGATGTTGTGTTGCAATTTATGTTAACCAAAGACTGAACTCTAAATTTATTTGTAGCCATCCTGTTGGTAGTGCCAGTATATATTCCTTCAAATCACATCTAATAAAAGTTCTTCAAAACTCCTAATTGGTTGTCTCTACAGACCAAATAGAACAGTTCCTTAATCTGATGAAATCGAAATATTAACAAACTTGAGTTTACTGTATACCAACATCATTCTAGCAGGCGATCTAAATAGTAATATGTTAATTGAGCATCACCTCTCGGATAACATGGCAGCACTAGGACTGCATCTAGGTCACTCCAAACACGCGACCCATTTCTCATGCACAACCGAAACATTGTTGGACGTATTTTTTGTTAATGACAACTCTAAGATCCTTCTATATGACCAAATTTCTGTCCCGGTATTTTCAAAACATGACCTAATTTTTTTAACATATAATCTTGACATTCAAAATAATGATCTTTCCATAGAATATAGAGACTTTAAAAACCTAGTTATGAGGAAACTATCTACCGAGTTTCATTCATGCGGAATTTAATCTATTCCATGACCACGGTGGACTCTCAAGTCAACAAATTACAGTCTAGTGTTGTTCAAATTTACAACAAAATAGTACCACTTCGTAAGAAGTCCTTTAGGCCAAGTGAACAACCCTGGTTTGATGAAAGCATTAAAAATACAATAAAACTGAGAAACCTGGCATACAACAAGTGAAAGCGATATAGGACAAATTATCTTTATGAAAAATGTAGGAAACTTCGTACGAAGGTCCACACCTCACTAGACCAGGCCAAACGCTTACGCTATCGCTCAAAGTTTGAAGGGGTAGTAAATACCAAACAAACTTGGTCAGTCCTAAAAACGCTAGGGATTGGAAAGAAACCCATTACCCGTCAATCACACATTGATATTAAACACCTCAATAACTTATTCGTCAATGTCCCAGTACCTGATATTGTTTCCAACTCTTACCTGAACACAACTCCTTTACTCAACTGTGATAATAGATTTAGCTTTTTGTGTGTTAATCAAGGTGATGTCCTTGAAACTATACTCAAAGTAAAATCAAATGCCACAGGCCTGGACGATATTAATCCTAAATTCTTAAAAATTATACTGCCACAAATTTTACCACATGTAGCCTATATTTTTAATTCTGCCATTACTTTTTCAACCTTCCCTGATTTGTGGAAAATTACTAAAATCATACCAATACCCAAGGGTAACGATGAGTACAGGCCTATAGCCATTCTTCCCTATCTCTCTAAAGCTTTCGAGCAAATAATGGCATCCCAGATAAAAAAATTTACTTTAAAAAACAACCTTATGTTTAATTTTCAATCTGGGTTTCGCCCATTCAGAAGCTGCACAACAGCTATAATAAAAATCTCTGAGGATATTAGGAAAGAAGTCGACAACAGCCAAATAACACTACTCACACTCCTCGATTTCAGCAAAGCTTTCGATTCTGTAAACCATACAATTCTGTGCAATAAATTGACGAACCTTTTTAATTTTTCCGAAACCTCTGTTAAACTTTTGTCGTCCTATCTAAGTAACCGTCATCAATGTGTTGTCTCATCTTTTTGTGCGTCTTCATTTCTATGTACTACACGGGGTGTACCGCAAGGATCTGTTTTGGGGCCAATCTTGTTTTCAATGTATGTAAATGATCTTCCAACTGTAGTGACCCATTGTAAAGTCCATATGTATGCCGATGATGTACAATTATATGTTAGTGGAAATCTAAGTCGTATTAATGACTGTATACATGCTTGTAATTCAGACCTTCAATGTATTAGCCAATGGGCACGTGCAAATGGTCTAGCTTTAAATCGCAAAAAATCTAAATGTCTGGTTATTTACAAGAAAAAAATTAAAACTGTAAGTTTACAACCAGTCCTTGTTGAGAACACAACACTATCCTATGTTGACCACGTAGTTAACCTTGGGTTCACTTTTAACAGCAAATAACCTGGAACGACCACATAAATAGAGCAGTAGGAAAAACGTACGGACTGTTAAGACAAATTAACTTAAGTCAGCAATATCTCCCACTCGAAATCAGGTTATTACTTGCTAAGACCTATCTCACTCCATCTCTACTGCATGGCGTTGAAGTTTTTGGAAGCTGTGATGCTGCCAGTTTTAGGAAAATGAATGTAGCATTCAACAATATTTCACGATATATATTTAACTTGAGGCCCCGGGACCATATTTCTGAATACACCAAAAAAATTTACAAAATGGATTTAAAATCTGTCATCGATCGAATTATCCTCAAAACGGTACACAAAATAATTCACACAAGGGAACCGTCGTACCTGTTTTATGAGTTAAGCTTTAGCGCATCTCAGAGAACTAACAATTTAATTGCAAGTCGGACTAAGTTGTCAAGTTCTTCTTACCACTTTTTTGTTAATGCTGCTCGTCTCTGGATCCAGCTCCCACATTGTTTAAAATCTATAAATAGCGCCCAAAAATATAAGCTAAGCCTAACCACACACCTTATTACAAAATCAACCTAATTATAATACTCACTTTAAATTCTAGTAAAATTAGTCTTAGTTCAAATATTTGTAATTTAGAATAAGAATATTGAAATACCATGCCATAACACGACGTGACTAGCATATTAAATTAAGAGTTTTATTACTTGTAGTGCTAGGATGCAAAATAAAGAAATAAATAAAAAAAAATAAAGAAAAAATGAAAACGAATTGCTTAAAGATATACATAGCTCTCCAACAACAAATATGATAATTTTGGTTAAGATTTACGATTTAAGATTTTCGCAGTTGAAAAAATCTCCAATTCTAATTTTAATACATTGAAGCAATACTATTGCCCTTAAGTGGACGGATACTCATATTATAAGTCTAAGAACATTTTTGAAAGGAATGAAAATTTTAGGCTGGATTTTATTTTATCGGTCCTTCAAAACAAATCCTGTTGATCTTGGCCTTGCTACCGCCTTCTACCTTTTTGCCTTTGTTAATTGTCCCTATATTTTTAGTTTATCAAAGACGAAATTTTAAAACTATTTAAACCGAGTTACATTTACTTCTTTTAAAGATGTTATTTCTTGATAATTAATTAATTACCTAAGATGAAGCCAAGGTAATTTTATGCACATAAGTAACGAAAAGGTAAATAATAACCAAATACTCTAAGCGATTTTGCTAACACAGTAGACCACTCTTATAAAGGAAACAAATATGTATGCGAAGCAATGTAAAAAAATCAATTGGATATTAGCCGCATTTTAGAATTATTATTTCTGTTATCCTTCATTTTTCACCTTAATTATAATTAT
>JAWNOE010000059.1:0-137500 GCA_035046095.1 Drosophila pseudotakahashii
AACACAAAATTCCGACTATACGCTTACATAACCACACGCTTTAGTCCACTAGGCTATCAATTAGACAATTCCTAAAAATTCTTGGATATTTTATCATATCAGTGTCATATGATTTCATTTAAATTATAAATATACTTTTTTAAAATACCGAATTCAGTATTTTTATACAACAAATAAGATCAAAATAATATTTATTCATGGTAGAATGATATGTCAAAACTTGATCTTTAAAAAGATCAAATTAACCAGCACTTATCAATTTGATATTTAGTCATATTTCTGTGTACCTGATATGTACAAACAGAGTAAACAGTTTTACAAATGCCTTAAAAGTGAACCTTAGGTAGAATTACGAAATTTTGGTATTTTGCCGGTGTTCACATGAAATTCCAGCCTACCTGTGGAGACTGCAAGCTTATATTTTTCTGTAAATTAATGCCTACCTGTAAGCACCTGCTAAATCAGAGGGGAGTGATATGTTGTTTTGATTCTACATTCATATAGTATACCTGCATACTACCTGAAGGTAACGCCTCGGTTTTTCAATATTTTTAATAACTAATTGCCAGGCAAAACATATACAAATTATAAAATAAAGTCCCCATTTGACAATCAATAATAACATTAAACATAACATTTTTTTTCCTTTTTTGACCCTTAAAACAGCGGACGCACGCGGACGCAGCTACAACTTTCCTAAAATAAAGAAGAAAGTCCAGAAAACGTTTTAGGAAAGTTTAAAAAAGTTATACAAAATATTACCCGTTACTCGTAGAGTAAAAGGGTATATTGTATTCGTGCAAAAGTATGTAAAGTAAAAGTAACAGCTAAAAGGAAGGATTTCCGACCCTATAAAGTATATTTATTCTTGATCAGGATCACTAGCAGAGTAGTTCTAGCCATGAGCGTCTGTCCGTCTGTCTGTCCGTATGAACGCTGAGATCTCGGAAACTACAGAAGCTAGAAAGTTGGGATTACCCACACATATTCTTGGGCTTCCTACGCAGCGCAAGTTTATTATATTTATTTATTATTATATATTAAAATCCATCTAGCCATGTCCATGTGCCCGTTTCTATGCGAACTAGTCTCTCAATTTTAAAGCTATCGCGATGAAACTTTCCTAAAAGACTTCTTTCTACAGCAGGTAACGAAACGAGCCGGATTTGACCACTATATCTTATGGCTCTTATAGAAATATTCGAACATAATACTTTTTTTTGCCATAATACTTTTTTTTTTTTGTGACGAAACGCACCAGAATACACGAAGAAATGAAAATCTGCTGTGATGGTCCGATCGTAATGAGTAATACACCAATCGAAAGGAAAAGCAAAAAGTTAAAGGATTGCATACATAAAAATTTGGAGTGGGGATAAATACCCCCTCGTATTATACTAGTTGTGTTTTTATTTAAAATACGCGTCGAATGAGGGGTCATATATTAAAATCCGATGCTCCGTTCAAAAGTTATTCCTAACTCAAGATTTTGGAGCTCTTTCCAAAATGTTTGTTGTCCGGTTTGTCCAATGCATCAAATCTTGGTTCTAGGATACTAAACTAATTTTTACTGTGCCTTACGGCTTGATATAAGAAACATTTCTTTTACGAGTTTTGAAAAAACCCGCTAGTTGGGCGGGAAATAATAAAAAAAGCTAGATTTTAAACGCTTATAGATTCCAAACGAATATAGATACCGACTTGAATGCTCAAAAATCAATTAGATGAGAACCAATTCCTATTAGATTTTTTAAGAAATAAGGATATTCCTACACAAAGTATATAATTAAGTACGGGATACAGTAACCAAGTATTGTAGCAAAAGTGATTGATGTTCAAAGCAAAAGCTTCTGATATAAAACCAAAACAAAAACCAAAAGAAGTTACGATCGCATCATCATCATACAAAAGTTCTGATATCCAATTTTGGGACGAAAAAGGCTTGTACATGCGACTAAATAAATAACGAACGTGCGACGTGTTTCCATGAAAAAAACCGAGGCCTTGTTAAAAAAAATTCCATATGTAAAAAACTAGAAATGACTTCACCTTTTAAACATAAACCGATTGTCACTAACTATCTGGTGTTAAAATTACAAAAAAAAAATGGATTTTGTGAAGGCAATGTTAAAAAAATGTTAAAATCTTAATTTGTTTTAATTTAAAAAAATTAAAAACTTAAAAAAAAAATTTTTTTTTAGAAGAAGATGTTTTAGGGCTGTTTTTTCGTCCGTCCTGCAAAGTAAAATTTAGCTAATAGAAGGATACATTTATCTAGGTGGCAATTCGGTTTTGGTTTTCTCGTCCGTCATTTAAAGCTCCAAGTAAAAGGCGCACTAATTTGAGACTAGGTGGCAACCCCACAACAGAAGAGTTACCTAACTGTCAAAAATTAGTCGAAAAACTATCGAAAAATACCATGAAACAGTCAGAAGCTGATGATATAAACAACATTTCAAACTATTAAAAAAACAATGTCGGCAGAAAATAAGTTTCGCGGTAAAAATTATATAAACAAATAGAGCCGTGCTTTTACACAAGCGAAACCTTTTAACAAATTCTTCATCACTGTAATGTTCGAAGTAATTTCTTTGGTCTTAATATCTGCGCGGATAGGTTCGCACTTCAGACAATTCGACGAAATCCAACAGAGTTTGAAGATAAATCGCTCGGGAATTCAACATACCCTTGCAGAGGGTATAATGATTTCAGTCAGAAGTTTGCAACGCAGTGAAGGAGACGTTTCCGACCCCATAAAGTATATATATTCTTGATCACCATGACTAGACGACCATGTCCGTCTGTCCGTTTCTTCGCAAACTAGTCTCTCAGTTTTAAAGCTATCGGACTCAAACTTTCTCAAAAGTCTTCTTTCTATTGCAGGTAGTATATATGTCGGATCGGATCGGACAACTATATCTGATAGCTCCCATGGGAAGGATCGAAAAAAAAACCGTAAAAATATTCTAGCTTTGGTGTTTTTTGAAATATTACCTTCTACTTTTGGGAATACTATTTTTTAAATATTTCTGAATTTCGAATAAAATTTTTAAAAAATCGGATGACTATACATATAGCTGCGATAGGAAAGGTCGAAAAATTAAATGGAAATTAATAGGCAAAAAATTATATCTTTGTTGATAAAATGATCTGCAAGGGTATATAAGCTTCGGCTAACCGAAGCTAGCTTCCTTTCTTGTTTTAAAATAATTTGAATGACTATAACAATTTTGATTTATATTTAACTTTAAATTGAATCAGCTGTTTTCGAATGAAGAGTGGAATGTCTGGCAACACTTGCACAAATCCTCCCGCACAAATTTAAAACGGTGGATGAAGTACCGTGACAAAATTTGTCGCTACCTGCGCTAACATAAGGACGAGTAAACCATTTTTTGTTTATCGCTCCGTTGTCCCGGCAGGCAAATTAAAGTACGGACGAGAAAACGGCCCTTAGAGGAATAATGCAAAAGACTAAACAGATTTTCAATGAGAGGGTATTTTTTCAAAATTGACGTTTTTTGGCAACCTAAAAACACGTGTTACTTATTTTCCAAATAGTACACGCACAAATCAAAAATGTGACCCAAGAAAAGGTGTTCGGTTTGTAAAAGAACCGCCCATATATATTATATACTTAACTAGCTATACCCGAAGCGTCTTCATTTCCTTAAAATTAGCCTGGAGTACGGTTGTAAGGACTTTTTCATTTCCACACCTCACCACGGTGTACGATTTTGCCAATGTAGGGGGATTTTTAGCAGAAGTTGAACTATTTTTTAAGTCGATAAACTTTAAGAAGCTCTTTTAGAAATGTTAGACTGTTACAAAAACGAACATCAATCATCAAAGGTTTAGTATTTTCAATTACATCGCGTGATCAGTGGGGGCAGCCATAAGTTATTATACCCGTTACTCGTAGAGTAAAAGGGTATATTGTATTCGTGCAAAAGTATGTAACAGGGAGAAGGAAGCGTTTCCGACCCTTTAAAGCAGGGGTGCCCAGTCGTATGGCACACGGGCACATTTGTTTTTGTTTCGGCACTTAGCATGGCACATACCATGCTTTGCTATAGCACACACAGGTTCCGCTTTGTGTCGCTGTCCGTAATAGATAAGCGCGCGCTAAGCCAACAACAATTCCATTTTTTCTTCTCAACTCACAATTTAAATTGCTTTTGTCTTTTTCATGACTGTGTGTAAGTCGTTATTCGCATGCGCTTTTCTTTTATTTATGCTTGTAAATGCACTGCCCTAAGGCAGTTTTGAGCACCCCTGCTATAAAGTATATATATTCTTGAACAGGATCACTAGCCGAGTCGATCTAGCCATGCCCGTCTGTCTGTCCGTTCGGATGAACGCTAAGATCTCGAAAACTATAAAAGCTAGAAAGTTGGGATTACCCACACATATTCTTGGGCTTCCTACGCAGCGCAAGTTTGTTTCAGCCGAGCGCCACGCCCCCTCTAACGCCCACAATCGCCTTAAAGGACTTTTAAAAAAAGCCTTGCGCTGACATCTTTACAGATTTTGGAAAAGTGACACTTTGTTGTGTTTATTAATACATATCGAATTGTAGAATTTTAAAATCGGACAATCCATTTAAAAGTTATCAGCAAAAAATGAAACAGCCACTAGATGGAGCTAGTAGCTTTGACGCGTGCAATGCACGCCATGCACATATTCATCGAAGTACTCGAAGTACAAATGGAAATTAAACATGAATAAACTGTCTTTTGAGTTTCAAAACAGATTTGACAAATCTAGGACAGATAAATTCAGATTTCTTACTCATAATGCCGGATGGCTTCAGGTCACATTAAATGCCGAAGGCGGAAGGAAAAAGGGAGGAGATTCATCTAATTGATTAATGAATTATCAAATGCTCCCGCGTCAACGGCAACTATGAACAATACACATAAACAAATTTGGTTGGTAAAATTGAAAAATTAAGATAGTTCAGTAACTATACAAAATAGTACTTTAACAATAAAAATAGTCATCAATAGTCAATAGTTCAACTACTATTAAAATAGTTACACCTACGGGATATGTAACTTTTTTAATACAAAAGTAGGCAACAGTAATTTTACAAATCAGATTCTGAGTCATTAAGACTTTACTTTAAAACTCATTTTCTGTCTTTAATATACTTCTACACAACCCGCACCTTTATAAGGTGTAGGATGAAGTCACTTTTTGAAAAGGTAATTGGACAACTACCTTCTATATTTACTATACAAAAGTAAGTTATCTACAATTTATGGTTTGCGCACATTCTTCTATTGCGTAAGAGTAACTATTTTATTGGTACAATTGACCATTTTTGTGGTTGGGGACTGTTTGACAGCCCTAAGATCAGTACTAGGAGCCTTTGGCTCTACGCCCACATACAACCTCTACCTTGAAACAAACATCCAAACAATAGAAAACAGAACCGAGTACTTAAAAGCTAAATCCATCCACACCATTTTACAGGCCAAAGACACCCCTCTAAATCAAATCATACAACGGATCTACAAGAAGAAATATAAAAAATACAGAAAATCTACAATCAACAATTACATAAATAGCTGTCAGCACTTAGATATCCCTATCGCACCTCCCCACAAGCTCAAACCATCAAAACCTCCCTGGCTCATGGATACAAGCTCAATAGACATCCAATTAAGCAGCGACTAAAAATCATCCACAAATAAAGAAACTTACACAAAAAAATTCCTAAAAATCAAGAATAACCTGACTAACAAGAATTTTACCTTCCTTTATACTGATGGATCCAAAAGCCAAGAAATAATTGGCCTAGCAGTTACCTCAGAAGATGAGGTTATTAAAAAAGCCATTCTACCGAATTACTCATCGGTATTTACAGCAGAGGCAATTGCAATCCTGGAAGCTATTAAAATAGCCACAAAAAAAGGGGGAAAACCTGCATTTGTTCTATTCACTTTCAACATTGGAATGAGTCATTCTATATTTCAACGATCCGAGATTTACTCATAAGAAACACGACAAAAATCAAACTGTTATGGACCCCCAGTCACATTGGGATAAGAGGTAAAGAATGCGCCGATGCAGCGGCTAAAGACGCAACAGTATTACCCCTAATCACCATCCCGAATGTAAACCGCACCGACATCAATAAACTCCTAAAACTCAACCTCCTTAAAAATCAGTCAAATCTTCTCGATAAAGCGTCCCCTTGGTACAAAAATATAAGTCTATCAACGAAAAACATCAACGACTACACCAAAAATTTACAAACTAGCAACTAACCAAGAAGAGAGCTTACCAAAATCATCAGACTTCGCCTAGGTCACACAAGACTGACCGACTGACAAGACACCACCGACGCCATATCGATCTCACACATCTTCAACGACTGCACCGCTTTTCAAACACATAGACTTAGTAACCCAAATATAAAACTAACTGACCTGTTAATTAATCCTTCATTTGAAAATATTCAACAAATCCTTAACATTCTAAAATCAACCAACCAACTACAACTAATTTAAATTGTCAACCTCTCTTCCCAAAATGTAAAGAATAGTCAATAAGTAAACTGTAAAAATATTCTGATATCCCGGCTGAAAGTCATTGCAACTATGGCCGGTTCTTTTCCTGTTCCCTAAGTTTAAACTTTCGGCTACAGTGTAGAATAAATAAATAAATATTATATACTTATCTAGCTATACCCGGAGCGACTTCGTTCGCTTAAAATTAGTTTGGAGTACTGTGAGGAGTCGTAAAACTCCCCACAAATCTCGAGGCAGGAGAGCCCCTAGCAACAGCGAAGGCAGCGAGAACGCGGCAGACCCCAAGGGCATCCAGGTCCACCGGTAAATACTGGACCTTGGACCCGGCCAAAGCGGAGAGACCGTGAAATAACGGTGCCGCGCTGGACCTTGGATCCACGCCGACAAAGGGCAATGGGGTCGAACGGTAAAGCCGAGGACTTTGAACCGGCGCAAAGAGGATGCACCGTGAACTAACGGGACACCCTTGGACATTGGACCCTAGCGAGCCGTGTGCAAAGGGAACTAACGGGACACCCTTGGACATTGGACCCTAGCGAGCCGTGTGCAAAAAGGGAAATAACGGGACCACGCCGCAGCCTATAAAAGGACGGCGCAGGCGCAGCTCGGGACAGACAACCGAGATACGTGAGCGAAAGTACAAGTGAGACAAGAAAACCAGATATCAAGATTCAAGTGCGAGGATTCAATCGAGTTCGTGACCGTGAGAGTACCGAGTAACCGAGTGCTCAACGCCCAGATCAAGATACCAGAGTCAAGACGCTAGGCCAAGGCTGAGACTGCAACGGTGAGATCTGCAGGAAACAGAGATTGGAGTGGGGACGAGTGCTGGACAGGAGCAGAGTCGAGAGAAGGACGAGCTACCGGCAGGGTAAGCGCGGATCAAGAGTTTGTGCCAGGCGTCGGGGTTACGGTGGACCGAAGATAAGGCTGAATCCTCGGATTTGACCTGTCGGGACATTTGTTTCTCAGGCTAGAGCCAGACCGACCTCAGGGAACACGACGAAACAGGTGGTCCCAGGATCATTTTGGTCGGACCCGAAAGGAAGGTTGTGCAGACTTTTAAGTCCTACGAGCCGGGTGGAACTGGTGAGACGCCGTTGGAGAACGACGCCGCAGCTACAAATGGTCAAGGAACTCAACATTAACAACACAAAAGCGCTGGAAAAATTAAGAAGCAAAACTATGGAATCTACCGTTAGCTACGGATTCGCCATCATCCTACTTCTACTAATAATAGGATCGATCACCGAACTCCTAAGAAGACGTAAAGCTACGGAGACTACAGCAGCTTCCGTGCCAGAAACGCAAGAAAAACCCCCGCATTCTGGACCTATACTCTACTACGTTGCGACCGAGGACAGTCGCGTTTAAGGAGGGAAGAGTTAACACCCAACATTACATTGTAGTATGCACATATATAGAGTACACACTGTACCAACGGCAACAATGTCAATGCCGAATATGCAGGATCAGCACTCTTCAAGTGCAAACGCAATCCGATCGCGCACGCCTTACGCGGGCGATAAGCGGCTGCGTCGGCAGTTCCCACAGCTTGGCGACAGCAACAAATTGATCCAAATGTAAGTGCACATAACATTCCCTCTCTGAGAACCACTCTCAGATATGTATAAGATACATAGGCTAATACATAAATCCGCTGCGCCGCTGCCGGCTTGACCGACAGCGCTGCCCCAGATTGAGAGCTAAGAAGGAGTTATGGAAATCAATGGAGAGCAGTCTAAAACTGCTAACAAGAAGATCAACAACTCCTACAAAGGGGGTGAACCAAACTATTTGTAATAATGTAATGTGTTAAGTGCCAAGTTTATACACAAAATAAAAACATTAAAATTAGTATACCAGTGTGTGTGTGTTATAACTTTGAACGGGATAATTTTGGATTTACATGACCGTGACAGTGAAACTAAAAAAAAAAAAAAAAAAATTTTAAAATTGGCATGTACGCCTCTATAAATACAAAATAACAATTATCACCTTGGAAAGTGCTAAAAAAAAAAAAAATAATAAATCAAGAACACCGATGATGCAAATCTGCAATGATTTTATTTTGTGAGCAATCAATGTGAAGCAGTGCAAACAAACAATAAGTATGAAACTCTAAAAAAAAAAAGAAGAGATCGAGGACTTGCTTGTGCGGGACCAGCACCGGCGCCGCCCGAGTCAAAAGGGCCAAAAGGAAACAAAAACAAAAAATGATGAAATAATAAAAAAAAAAAAGAAACAAAATTAATCATCGAAATCACTGCCTGTGCAAGGACCAGCACCGGCGCCGCCTGAGCCCATAGGCCCCGGACAACGGCAGCAGAGACGACACCAAGTGCGGAAAGAATAGGCAAATCTTTCTGCACCAACGATGGAAATAAATCCGGACCGATGTCTGCAGAAATTTTTTTTTTTTTTTTGAAATTATACAAATAAAAGAAAATATTATAACTTTGAGCTGTGCAAGAAGACGGCCCGAAGAGAAATTTTTTGAAAGGCAGGACCAAAAATTGTAAAAAAAAAAAAAAAAAAAACAAATTAATATAAACAAAAAAAAAAATAATAATAAGAATGAAAACTCTGTAATTTTGAGCTGTATACAAAGACGGCCCAAAACAAAAAAAAATAAAACAACATGAATAGGCACAAGTCATATTAATTGTAAAAAAAAAGACAAAAAAAAAACAACACAAAAAAAAAAAAAAAAGAAGAAGCGAATATATATTTATAAACACACAATATAAATTGAACATATTTGAAAATATTAAATAAAAATTAAAATGGGGTGGTTCGGTTCGGACGACACCCAGTCTAAGGACAATAAGGCCAATGTTGTAAATGATATTAAAATAGTAGATCACACAGAAGATTTTAATGCTCTGTGGCTATTATTATTAATTCTTACAATTACAAGCGTTGCTCAATTCATGCTGACATTGTGTATTAAACATAATAAATTGATCAAGAAAAGATACATCAGCAGAGCCAACGACTTGGACAGGGTTTAGATTAAAATAAAATAATAATAATAAAAATAAGAAGAAAACCCAAGAACAGAAAATTTCTTTTAAATTTTTTTTTTCCTTGTCTCCAAAATTTTTTTTATATACTTCTCAAAAACATATAATTTTTTTGTTTATTATTCTCTCTCCTATCGCGACCAAAATTACAATAATGAAGAAAAAATCGAAAAATAAGAAAAGAAAAGGTGGACTAAGAAAGAAAGCCTTCAACAGAATAGCCGAAATCAGGCAGGAACTAACTTCCAAAACAGAACCCACATGGGAAGAAGCTTGCAAGCTACACGCTGAATTGGACTTCCTAAGAAAAACAGTTGTAAACAAAGAAATACCAAATCCGGAACAGACTCCAGTACCGGAAACAAATTATAAAATACCTGTACTTGGAGAACTGGTCGGAAAAACCTTGCCACCATTATCTAAGGAATTACCTAAGGAAAAACCAAAGTGCCCGGCAGATTGTCCAGGCCCTCTTTATTCACCATATTGTGAATATAATTGTGTACACACAATGCCCAAACAGTAATAACTTAAGCAAATTTGTTTTCTAAAATTAAGCAAACATAAAATAAAGACAAAAAAATACTAAATACAATTTTAGGTTTATCTTGTTTATTTTTCCCCATAACTTCAAATTAGTATGGAATGGGATCATTTAGCCAAACAAATCAGGGAAATAAAAGAAAAATTTGAGAAATCGTACAAATGTGTAAGCCAAAATAGGTTAATCCAAAGAGATACAATAAACAAACATGCGAGAATACTTGTCGAATCTTTTAACGAGGCAAGAATATTAGTGCATGAAAACAGAAGAACAATAAATGAAGCGAACTGGTCAAAAATATCAAAATTGTTGATCAAGTTACGTTCCAATTTAATAACAGTCAAAGAAAGGTATAAATTAGATATTTCTATACCTACAATCCTAAATACCCCTTTGACAATAGATACTAAGGAAAAACAAGAATCACCAGACCCAGTAGAAATAGAATCAGCTGAGGAAGAAGATTCAGAATCAATCAAAAATATTGATATAAAAGAAGAAGATCTACACGATCTAACAATTCCGGCGGTTATAAACTTACCGGAACAGGAAGAAGAAATTGATGAGGAGACAGAAAAAGAAGAAGACTTAAACTCTTTAACAAGTGTAATAGAGACAACAGCATACATAATGACGGACGCAGCTGCCCAACGGGCCTACATAAAAGACATCTCAAATGCCATCCCAGAATTTAATGGGCAAAAACTACATCTTCAAAGATTTATAACAGCCTTGAAGTTAGTCAACCTGACAAAAGGCACATTTGAGGACATAGCTGTTGAAGTAATAAAGTCCAAAATAATAGGATCTACCCTATACAAAATACAAAATGAAACCACTATAAGTGCCATTATAAAAAAATTGCAAGATACTATAGTCGGTGAAACATCTGACGTAGTAAAGGCAAAAATGGCAAAGACAACCCAAAAAAAAAAAAACCGCTGAAAAGTTTACCTCGGAAATTGATAACTTACGAAAGCTACTTGAAGCTTCGTATATCGATGAGGGTTTACCAGCCGAACATGCTGATAAATTCAGCACCAAAGAAGCCATAACCACAATGGTCAAAAATTGTGAACATGGTAGACTCAAAACCATTCTTGAAGCAGGAAACTTCAACACAATGAATGAAGCTGTCACAAAGTATATACAATGTAGTACTGAAATGACAGGAAATGCCAATTCAATCTTATACGCTCAAAAAGGACAAAACCAGCGTGGTAATTACAATAATAGAGGTAATTATCGCGGTAGAGGCAATGGCCGCGGTTATTATAATAATAATAATTATAATAATAATAATTATAATAATAACAATTATAACAATAATTATACACGCAACAACGGACAGAATTACAACAACAATTATAGAGGAAACAACAGAGGAAACAATAGAGGAAATTATAGAGGAAATAACCACCAAAATGGAGGTTATAACAATAATAACAATAACAATAACAACAGCAATGTTAGAGTAGCCCAAACGGCTTTGGAAAACTCCCAACAACCCTTAGGTACACAGCAGTAGAAAATATTAAAGTTCACGCCATCAATCTCAGTCAAAGCACATTCGTCACTTTTATAAATGTAGAAACAGGAAAAGAATTAGTATTTTTAGTAGACCCTGGTGCGGAAATATCCATATTAAAAGAAAATTCTGATGGTTTTAAATACATCCAAGATAATTATATAATAAACATACAAGGAATAAGTAAAGAAGTTACCAAATCAAAAGGGCTAACTTCTATTGAAATCCAAACATCCAAATACATAATTCCACACGACTTTCATATAGTAAATTCAGAATTTGCTATTCCTTGCGATGGAATACTAGGAATTGATTTTATTAAAAAATATAACTGTCAGCTAGACTTTAAGCCATCCGAAGACTGGCTTATAATTAGACCAAATAACCTAAAGTACCCAATTTATGTCCCAATAACATACAGTTCTGGCAATAATTCTATCATTCTGCCAGCAAGATCTCAAATTGTCCGAAGAATCGAATTAGATTCAGCAAATGATAATATATTAATTCCAAATCAAGAAATTCAACATGGCATTTATATAGCAAATACCATAGCAACATCCTCAAATACATTTATAAGAATACTTAATACGACAGATACCGACCAAGTAGTTAGTATAAATAATGTAAAATATGAACCACTATCAAATTACGAAGTAATAAAAACAGATTTGGAAAACAGGGAAAAATCAGTCATTACACAACTTTCAAAAAACTTCCCACCACAATTCCATAAACAACTAACAACACTTTGCACAAAATATAATGAAGTATTCGGATTAGATACCGAATCGATAACAACAAACAATTTTTATAAACAAAAATTGAGATTGAAGGACGATGAGCCAGTATATATTAAAAACTATAGAAGTCCTCATAGCCAAAAGGATGAAATTGAAACACAAGTACAGAAACTTATTAATGACAACATAGTGGAACCATCTGTATCTGCTTATAATAGCCCACTCTTGTTGGTACCAAAGAAATCACTTCCGAATTCAGACAAGAAAAAATGGCGATTAGTAATTGACTATCGTCAGATTAATAAAAAACTTTTGTCCGACAAATTCCCACTCCCTAGAATTGATGATATCTTGGATCAACTAGGTAGAGCAAAATATTTTTCATGTCTCGACTTAATGTCAGGTTTTCACCAAATAGAGCTTGAAAAAAGTTCTAGAGATATAACGTCTTTCTCAACAAGCAATGGTTCGTATCGTTTCACGCGATTACCATTCGGTCTAAAAATAGCGCCAAACTCGTTTCAGAGAATGATGACCATAGCATTCTCTGGACTAGATCCTTCTCAAGCATTCCTTTACATGGATGATCTAATAGTCATCGGTTGTTCCGAAAAACATATGCTTAAAAACTTAACTGATGTCTTTGAAAAATGTAGGAAATACAATCTCAAATTACATCCTGAAAAATGCTCATTTTTCATGCACGAAGTAACTTTTCTAGGACACAAATGCACAGATAAAGGAATACTACCCGACGACAAAAAATACGACGTCATTAAAAATTACCCAGTCCCACATGATGCGGACAGCGCTAGACGATTTGTTGCATTCTGCAATTATTATAGACGCTTTATACAAAATTTCGCCGACTATGCTCGTCACATAACAAGATTATGTAAAAAAGATGTAAAATTCGAATGGACACCTAATTGCCAAAATGCTTTCGAACATCTAAAATCGGCATTAATAAGCCCTACTTTACTACAATACCCAGATTTCAATAAAGAATTTTGTATAATTACAGATGCAAGTAAGCAAGCGTGTGGAGCAGTTTTAACTCAAAACAAAAATGGACTCCAACTTCCAGTAGCATACGCATCTAGAGCATTTACAAAGGGTGAAAGTAACAAAAGTACAACAGAACAAGAACTAGCAGCAATTCATTGGGCAATAACATACTTCAGACCATATATCTATGGCAGACACTTCACTGTCAAAACAGATCACAGACCACTCACGTACTTGTTTTCAATGACAAATCCTAGCTCCAAACTGACACGCATGAGACTTGAATTAGAGGAGTATAATTTCACAGTAGAGTATCTAAAGGGTAAAGATAATTACGTAGCAGATGCGTTATCAAGAATAACCATCGAAGAACTGAAAAACATTACCAGAAATATAAATAAAGTCACTACACGATATCAAAGTAGACAGAAATCCTGCGCAGGAGAAAAACAAATAGAATTGCCTAGGCAATCTATAGAAAAAGCTTCAAAGCCCAACGTATTCGAAGTCATTAATAATGACGAAGTACGTAAAGTAGTGACCTTGCAAGTAAAAAATATGACCTGTTATTTTAAACGTGGAAAAACAATTACTGCAAGATATAATGTTAGCGATTTATTTACCAATGGAATTCTTGACTTAGGTCAGTTCTTCCAAAGGCTTGAAATGCAAGCCGGTATATATAAAATCAGCAAACTAAAAATGGCACCGTGGGAAAATATCTTTGAACAAGTTTCAATTGATAATTTTAAGAAAATGGGCAATAAAATATTAAAATCATTGAGAGTAGCGCTACTCAACCCGGTGACCCTGATAAAAAATGAAAAAGAAAAAGAAGCTATACTGTCTACATTTCACAACGATCCAGTACAAGGAGGTCACACAGGCATTACCAAAACCTTGGCCTCGACGTGGGACTGAACACAAAATTCCGACTATACGCTTACATAACCACACGCTTTAGTCCACTAGGCTATCAATTAGACAATTCCTAAAAATTGTTGGATATTTTATCATATCAGTGTCATATGATTTCATTTAAATTATAAATATACTTTTTTAAAATACCGAATTCAGTATTTTTATACAACAAATAAGATCAAAATAATATTTATTCATGGTAGAATGATATGTCAAAACTTGATCTTTAAAAAGATCAAATTAACCAGCACTTATCAATTTGATATTTAGTCATATTTCTGTGTACCTGATATGTACAAACAGAGTAAACAGTTTTACAAATGCCTTAAAAGTGAACCTTAGGTAGAATTACGAAATTTTGGTATTTTGCCGGTGTTCACATGAAATTCCAGCCTACCTGTGGAGACTGCAAGCTTATATTTTTCTGTAAATTAATGCCTACCTGTAAGCACCTGCTAAATCAGAGGGGAGTGATATGTTGTTTTGATTCTACATTCATATAGTATACCTGCATACTACCTGAAGGTAACGCCTCGGTTTTTCAATATTTTTAATAACTAATTGCCAGGCAAAACATATACAAATTATAAAATAAAGTCCCCATTTGACAATCAATAATAACATTAAACATAACATTTTTTTTTTCCTTTTTTGACCCTTAGAACAGCGGACGCACGCGGACGCAGCTACAACTTTCCTAAAATAAAGAAGAAAGTCCAGAAAACGTTTGAGGAAAGTTTAAAAAAGTTATACAAAATATTACCCGTTACTCGTAGAGTAAAAGGGTATATTGTATTCGTGCAAAAGTATGTAAAGTAAAAGTAACAGCTAAAAGGAAGGATTTCCGACCCTATAAAGTATATTTATTCTTGATCAGGATCACTAGCAGAGTAGTTCTAGCCATGAGCGTCTGTCCGTCTGTCTGTCCGTATGAACGCTGAGATCTCGGAAACTACAGAAGCTAGAAAGTTGGGATTACCCACACATATTCTTGGGCTTCCTACGCAGCGCAAGTTTATTATATTTATTTATTATTATATATTAAAATCCATCTAGCCATGTCCATGTGCCCGTTTCTATGCGAACTAGTCTCTCAATTTTAAAGCTATCGCGATGAAACTTTCCTAAAAGACTTCTTTCTACAGCAGGTAACGAAACGAGCCGGATTTGACCACTATATCTTATGGCTCTTATAGAAATATTCGAACATAATACTTTTTTTTGCCATAATACTTTTTTTTTTTGTGACGAAACGCACCAGAATACACGAAGAAATGAAAATCTGCTGTGATGGTCCGATCGTAATGAGTAATACACCAATCGAAAGGAAAAGCAAAAAGTTAAAGGATTGCATACATAAAAATTTGGAGTGGGGATAAATACCCCCTCGTATTATACTAGTTGTGTTTTTATTTAAAATACGCGTCGAATGAGGGGTCATATATTAAAATCCGATGCTCCGTTCAAAAGTTATTCCTAACTCAAGATTTTGGAGCTCTTTCCAAAATGTTTGTTGTCCGGTTTGTCCAATGCATCAAATCTTGGTTCTAGGATACTAAACTAATTTTTACTGTGCCTTACGGCTTGATATAAGAAACATTTCTTTTACGAGTTTTGAAAAAACCCGCTAGTTGGGCGGGAAATAATAAAAAAAGCTAGATTTTAAACGCTTATAGATTCCAAACGAATATAGATACCGACTTGAATGCTCAAAAATCAATTAGATGAGAACCAATTCCTATTAGATTTTTTAAGAAATAAGGATATTCCTACACAAAGTATATAATTAAGTACGGGATACAGTAACCAAGTATTGTAGCAAAAGTGATTGATGTTCAAAGCAAAAGCTTCTGATATAAAACCAAAACAAAAACCAAAAGAAGTTACGATCGCATCATCATCATACAAAAGTTCTGATATCCAATTTTGGGACGAAAAAGGCTTGTACATGCGACTAAATAAATAACGAACGTGCGACGTGTTTCCATGAAAAAAACCGAGGCCTTGTTAAAAAAAATTCTATATGTAAAAAACTAGAAATGACTTCACCTTTTAAACATAAACCGATTGTCACTAACTATCTGGTGTTAAAATTACAAAAAAAAAAATGGATTTTGTGAAGGCAATGTTAAAAAAATGTTAAAATCTTAATTTGTTTTAATTTAAAAAAATTAAAAACTTAAAAAAAAAATTTTTTTTTAGAAGAAGATGTTTTAGGGCTGTTTTTTCGTCCGTCCTGCAAAGTAAAATTTAGCTAATAGAAGGATACATTTATCTAGGTGGCAATTCGGTTTTGGTTTTCTCGTCCGTCATTTAAAGCTCCAAGTAAAAGGCGCACTAATTTGAGACTAGGTGGCAACCCCAGAACAGAAGAGTTACCTAACTGTCAAAAATTAGTCGAAAAACTATCGAAAAATACCATGAAACAGTCAGAAGCTGATGATATAAACAACATTTCAAACTATTAAAAAAACAATGTCGGCAGAAAATAAGTTTCGCGGTAAAAATTATATAAACAAATAGAGCCGTGCTTTTACACAAGCGAAACCTTTTAACAAATTCTTCATCACTGTAATGTTCGAAGTAATTTCTTTGGTCTTAATATCTGCGCGGATAGGTTCGCACTTCAGACAATTCGACGAAATCCAACAGAGTTTGTAGATAAATCGCTCGGGAATTCAACATACCCTTGCAGAGGGTATAATGATTTCAGTCAGAAGTTTGCAACGCAGTGAAGGAGACGTTTCCGACCCCATAAAGTATATATATTCTTGATCACCATGACTAGACGACCATGTCCGTCTGTCCGTTTCTTCGCAAACTAGTCTCTCAGTTTTAAAGCTATCGGACTCAAACTTTCTCGAAAGTCTTCTTTCTATTGCAGGTAGTATATATGTCGGATCGGATCGGACAACTCTATCTGATAGCTCCCATGGGAAGGATCGAAAAAAAAACCGTAAAAATATTCTAGCTTTGGTGTTTTTTGAAATATTACCTTCTACTTTTGGGAATACTATTTTTTAAATATTTCTGAATTTCGAATAAAATTTTTAAAAAATCGGATGACTATACATATAGCTGCGATAGGAAAGGTCGAAAAATTAAATGGAAATTAATAGGCAAAAAATTATATCTTTGTTGATAAAATGATCTGCAAGGGTATATAAGCTTCGGCTAACCGAAGCTAGCTTCCTTTCTTGTTTTAAAATAATTTGAATGACTATAACAATTTTGATTTATATTTAACTTTAAATTGAATCAGCTGTTTTCGAATGAAGAGTGGAATGTCTGGCAACACTTGCACAAATCCTCCCGCACAAATTTAAAACGGTGGATGAAGTACCGTGACAAAATTTGTCGCTACCTGCGCTAACATAAGGACGAGTAAACCATTTTTTGTTTATCGCTCCGTTGTCCCGGCAGGCAAATTAAAGTACGGACGAGAAAACGGCCCTTAGAGGAATAATGCAAAAGACTAAACAGATTTTCAATGAGAGGGTATTTTTTCAAAATTGACGTTTTTTGGCAACCTAAAAACACGTGTTACTTATTTTCCAAATAGTACACGCACAAATCAAAAATGTGACCCAAGAAAAGGTGTTCGGTTTGTAAAAGAACCGCCCATATATATTATATACTTAACTAGCTATACCCGAAGCGTCTTCATTTCCTTAAAATTAGCCTGGAGTACGGTTGTAAGGACTTTTTCATTTCCACACCTCACCATGGTGTACGATTTTGCCAATGTAGGGGGATTTTTAGCAGAAGTTGAACTATTTTTTAAGTCGATAAACTTTAAGAAGCTCTTTTAGAAATGTTAGACTGTTACAAAAACGAGCATCAATCATCAAAGGTTTAGTATTTTCAATTACATCGCGTGATCAGTGGGGGCAGCCATAAGTTATTATACCCGTTACTCGTAGAGTAAAAGGGTATATTGTATTCGTGCAAAAGTATGTAACAGGGAGAAGGAAGCGTTTCCGACCCTTTAAAGCAGGGGTGCCCAGTCGTATGGCACACGGGCACATTTGTTTTTGTTTCGGCACTTAGCATGGCACATACCATGCTTTGCTATAGCACACACAGGTTCCGCTTTGTGTCGCTGTCCGTAATAGATAAGCGCGCGCTAAGCCAACAACAATTCCATTTTTTCTTCTCAACTCACAATTTAAATTGCTTTTGTCTTTTTCATGACTGTGTGTAAGTCGTTATTCGCATGCGATTTTCTTTTATTTATGCTTGTAAATGCACTGCCCTAAGGCAGTTTTGAGCACCCCTGCTATAAAGTATATATATTCTTGAACAGGATCACTAGCCGAGTCGATCTAGCCATGCCCGTCTGTCTGTCCGTTCGGATGAACGCTAAGATCTCGAAACCTATAAAAGCTAGAAAGTTGGGATTACCCACACATATTCTTGGGCTTCCTACGCAGCGCAAGTTTGTTTCAGCCGAGCGCCACGCCCCCTCTAACGCCCACAATCGCCTTAAAGGACTTTTAAAAAAAGCCTTGCGCTGACATCTTTACAGATTTTGGAAAAGTGCCACTTTGTTGTGTTTATTAATACATATCGAATTGTAGAATTTTAAAATCGGACAATCCATTTAAAAGTTATCAGCAAAAAATGAAACAGCCACTAGATGGAGCTAGTAGCTTTGACGCGTGCAATGCACGCCATGCATATATTCATCGAAGTACTCGACTATAGCGTTCTCTCTTGTTTTTTCGATTAATTTTGAAAAAAGAGCCAAAAAAAAAATTTTTTTTTTTGTCTTTTATTTTTTTTTATGGAAAAAATCGTACATTACCCAATCGTATTCTATCCAACCAGAACATACATCATTCGCAGGCATTCATTCTGATTCAGAATCAAAAATAAAATCTGGTCCATATTTTGTCCAAAGACCTTCTATTTAGGAATGAGTGAAATAAGCCGTGCTGCATTTTTCGAGGTTTGGTCAAAAAACATAAAACCCCTTAGCGGACGCTCTTCTAAATCACGCAGTGATGGTGTTTGGCAATGACATTGCTCACTACAAATGGAAATTAAACATGAATAAACTGTCTTTTGAGTTTCAAAACAGATTTGACAAATCTAGGACAGATAAATCCAGATTTCTTACTCATAATGCCGGATGGCTTCAGGTCACATTAAATGCCGAAGGCGGAAGGAAAAAGGGAGGAGATTCATCTAAATTGATTAATGAATTATCAAATGCTCCCGCGTCAACGGCAACTATGAACAATACACATAAACAAATTTGGTTGGTAAAATTGAAAAATTAAGATAGTTCAGTAACTATACAAAATAGTACTTTAACAATAAAAATAGTCATCAATAGTCAATAGTTCAACTACTATTAAAATAGTTACACCTACGGGATATGTAACTTTTTTAATACAAAAGTAGGCAACAGTAATTTTACAAATCAGATTCTGAGTCATTAAGACTTTACTTTAAAACTCATTTTCTGTCTTTAATATACTTCTACACAACCCGCACCTTTATAAGGTGTAGGATGAAGTCACTTTTTGAAAAGGTAATTGGACAACTACCTTCTATATTTACTATACAAAAGTAAGTTATCTACAATTTATGGTTTGCGCACATTCTTCTATTGCGTAAGAGTAACTATTTTATTGGTACAATTGACCATTTTTGTGGTTGGGGACTGTTTGACAGCCCTAGTACTAGGAGCCTTTGGCTCTACGCCCACATACAACCTCTACCTTGAAACAAACATCCAAACAATAGAAAACAGAACCGAGTACTTAAAAGCTAAATCCATCCACACCATTTTACAGGCCAAAGACACCCCTCTAAATCAAATCATACAACGGATCTACAAGAAGAAATATAAAAAATACAGAAAATCTACAATCAACAATTACATAAATAGCTGTCAGCACTTAGATATCCCTATCGCACCTCCCCACAAGCTCAAACCATCAAAACCTCCCTGGCTCATGGATACAAGCTCAATAGACATCCAATTAAGCAGCGACTAAAAATCATCCACAAATAAAGAAACTTACACAAAAAAATTCCTAGAAATCAAGAATAACCTGACTAACAAGAATTTTACCTTCCTTTATACTGATGGATCCAAAAGCCAAGAAATAATTGGCCTAGCAGTTACCTCAGAAGATGAGGTTATTAAAAAAGCCATTCTACCGAATTACTCATCGGTATTTACAGCAGAGGCAATTGCAATCCTGGAAGCTATTAAAATAGCCACAAAAAAAGGGGGAAAACCTGCATTTGTTCTATTCACTTTCAACATTGGAATGAGTCATTCTATATTTCAACGATCCGAGATTTACTCATAAGAAACACGACAAAAATCAAACTGTTATGGACCCCCAGTCACATTGGGATAAGAGGTAAAGAATGCGCCGATGCAGCGGCTAAAGACGCAACAGTATTACCCCTAATCACCATCCCGAATGTAAACCGCACCGACATCAATAAACTCCTAAAACTCAACCTCCTTAAAAATCAGTCAAATCTTCTCGATAAAGCGTCCCCTTGGTACAAAAATATAAGTCTATCAACGAAAAACATCAACGACTACACCAAAAATTTACAAACTAGCAACTAACCAAGAAGAGAGCTTACCAAAATCATCAGACTTCGCCTAGGTCACACAAGACTGACCGACTGACAAGACACCACCGACGCCATATCGATCTCACACATCTTCAACGACTGCACCGCTTTTCAAACACATAGACTTAGTAACCCAAATATAAAACTAACTGACCTGTTAATTAATCCTTCATTTGAAAATATTCAACAAATCCTTAACATTCTAAAATCAACCAACCAACTACAACTAATTTAAATTGTCAACCTCTCTTCCCAAAATGTAAAGAATAGTCAATAAGTAAACTGTAAAAATATTCTGATATCCCGGCTGAAAGTCATTGCAACTATGGCCGGTTCTTTTCCTGTTCCCTAAGTTTAAACTTTCGGCTACAGTGTAGAATAAATAAATAAATATTATATACTTATCTAGCTATACCCGGAGCGACTTCGTTCGCTTAAAATTAGTTTGGAGTACTGTGAGGAGTCGTAAAACTCCCCACAAATCTCGAGGCAGGAGAGCCCCTAGCAACAGCGAAGGCAGCGAGAACGCGGCAGACCCCAAGGGCATCCAGGTCCACCGGTAAATACTGGACCTTGGACCCGGCCAAAGCGGAGAGACCGTGAAATAACGGTGCCGCGCTGGACCTTGGATCCACGCCGACAAAGGGCAATGGGGTCGAACGGTAAAGCCGAGGACTTTGAACCGGCGCAAAGAGGATGCACCGTGAACTAACGGGACACCCTTGGACATTGGACCCTAGCGAGCCGTGTGCAAAGGGAACTAACGGGACACCCTTGGACATTGGACCCTAGCGAGCCGTGTGCAAAAAGGGAAATAACGGGACCACGCCGCAGCCTATAAAAGGACGGCGCAGGCGCAGCTCGGGACAGACAACCGAGATACGTGAGCGAAAGTACAAGTGAGACAAGAAAACCAGATATCAAGATTCAAGTGCGAGGATTCAATCGAGTGCGTGACCGTGAGAGTACCGAGTAACCGAGTGCTCAACGCCCAGATCAAGATACCAGAGTCAAGACGCTAGGCCAAGGCTGAGACTGCAACGGTGAGATCTGCAGGAAACAGAGATTGGAGTGGGGACGAGTGCTGGACAGGAGCAGAGTCGAGAGAAGGACGAGCTACCGGCAGGGTAAGCGCGGATCAAGAGTTTGTGCCAGGCGTCGGGGTTACGGTGGACCGAAGATAAGGCTGAATCCTCGGATTTGACCTGTCGGGACATTTGTTTCTCAGGCTAGAGCCAGACCGACCTCAGGGAACACGACGAAACAGGTGGTCCCAGGATCATTTTGGTCGGACCCGAAAGGAAGGTTGTGCAGACTTTTAAGTCCTACGAGCCGGGTGGAACTGGTGAGACGCCGTTGGAGAACGACGCCGCAGGAGTCCACAAGTAGCACGAAGAGATACGAGAGCGGCGACGCCGTCGAGGAGCGCCGCCGAGAAACGCACGAGGTGAATCTTGAGCCGAGGAAGGCA
This sequence comes from Drosophila pseudotakahashii, assembly GCA_035046095.1. NCBI lineage: Eukaryota > Metazoa > Arthropoda > Insecta > Diptera > Drosophilidae > Drosophila > Drosophila pseudotakahashii. Next base: position 22,390 of record JAWNOE010000059.1, read on the forward strand.
GGTCGCCGACCAGGCAAGCCGCAACAGCCAGCTGACGTAGAACCCAATTCCAGCGAAAAGAAAACTTAATAAAGTTTTCCGATTTGTCCCAATCGGATATCACTGCATTTTCTTGGGTCACGGGCAGTCACGTAATACAAATTTGGTGGGACGAACACACAATATCTCTGAGCAAGTCGCGGCGTTTACGTAGCGATCAAACAGTTGAAAACGGTTCGTTACAGTACTGTTGTCAGGACTTTCTTATTTCCAGAAAAATTGGCGAGTTTTTTTTATATATGATTACTTTAAAACTTCTCTGTAAACAACATTTTTAGATGATCCTTCAGGATCGAGAATAAGGTTAATGAGAAAAGCAATCTTCTCTAAGATCTAGTCTAGCCAGCTTGCAAGGGTGCCCCTGCGATTAATTTATAGTTATTGCAAAGCAAACTTTTAGAGGGAATCGTAGCCTCTTAAACTGAAACGGCAGACCGGACGGTATTAATAGGATCCTGTTTTTCCCTTCGCCGATCCCGTAAGTACAGTTGCTTCGATTACATTCTTATGAAGACCTTTTATCTGCCATTCCATAACTTTGAGGTACCTAAATTTCGCAATTACATTTCGGGTGCTCCAATCTTAAGAGACAGATTATGCTGCGGAATGCCTGCTAGATTCAAAGAGTTTAAAAATTCAACAGGGTAATGAACCGCATAGTCAACATCAGGGACAGAGTCGAGCGATTTATAGGAGATTTCTAAACCATCAAATGTGCTTAGCAATAATTTTTGGTATTGGTTGCTCTTTCATTTTTCGTTGTCAAAATGGAGCTCTCAGATAGCCAATCTTAACATTTCATGATGTGTTAGGAAAACAAAGTACCCTTTTTTGGCTTGTGCTCAGCACATAGGGGAACTTACAATTTTTGGAGGGGGTCATATAATTTAAATTTTTTCTCAAATAGGTCGTAAAATGGGGGATATACGATTAAAGTAAAACTTCAAAGTTCCTCGTTTTAAATCAAACTCAAAAAAATGATCAAAATGTGTACTAAAGAAAGTTTTTTTAAACCAAAATTGAAATCATAATTGTGAATTTAAACCCTTCCCCCTTGCCACACCAAGGTTAATCTTGGCAATAAAATTTATAACAAGAAAGAAAGCTAGCTTCGGCCAGCCGAAGCTTATTTACCCTTGCAGATCATTCCTATTCATTTACAAAAACATGTAATTTAAATTGACTTGCGTATATGTTACAACAATCCAAATTTTAGCCGCTTTCGTTTACTTTGGCAATAATTTTTTGATCCTTCCTATGGCAGCTATATAATATAGCCGTCCGAATTTTGTTAAATTTTATTCGAAATTTTGAAATATTGAAAAAAAGCCATATCGCAGAGAAGAAGAAAGTGTAATAAAAATCAACCAAGATATAATTTTTTTTACTATTAATTTCCATTTAATTTTCCGACCGTTCCTTTGGCAGGTATATGATATAGTCATCCGATTTTTTTAAAAATGTTATTCGAAATTCAGAAATATTTAAAAAATAGTATTCCCAAAAGTAGAAGGTAATATTTCAAAAAACATCAAAGCTAGAATTTTTTTACCTTTTTTTTATCGATCCTTCCTAAGGGAGCTATAAGATATAGTTGTCCGATCTGGTCGGTTCCGACATATATACTACCTGCAATAGAAACAAGAAAGAAAGCTAGCTTCGGCCAGCCGAAACTTACATACCCTTGCAGATCATTTCTATTCATTTACAAAAACATTAAATTTAAATTACCTTGCGTATATGTTACAACAATCCAAATTTTAGCTGCTTTCATATTACTTAGGCATTCATATTTTGATCCTTCCTATGGCAGCTATATAATATAGCCGTTCGAATTTTGTAAAATTTAATACGAAATTTTGAAATGTTAAAAAAAAGCCATATCCCAGAGAAGAAGATAATGTAATAAAAGTCAACAAAGATATAATTTTTTTCCTATTAATTTCCATTTAATTTTCCGACCGTTCCTAAAGCAGCTATAGGATATAGTCATCCGATTTTTAGAAATTTTATTCGAAATTCAGAATTATTTAAAAAATAGTATTCCCAAAAGAAGAAGGATATATTTCAAAAAACACGAAAGCTAGAATTTTTTTAAGTTTTTTTTTTCGATCCTATCTATGGGAGCTATAAGATATAGTTGTCCGATCTGGTCGGTTCCGACATATATACTACCTGCAATAGGAAGAAGACTTTTGGGAAAGTTTGAGCCCGATAGCTTTAAAACTGAGAGACTAGTTTGCGCAGAAACAGACGGACAGACGGACGGACAGACGGACATGGCTAGATCGACTCGTCTTGTCATGCTGATCAAGTATATATATACTTTATGGGGTCGGAAACGTCTCCTTTACAGCGTTTTAAACTTCTGACTGAAATCATAATACCCTCTGCAAGGGTATAAACATTTTAAACATAATAAACGAATGTGATCCATGTGAAAGTCGCGAATTTTTGTACTTGCTCTCAGTTACAATGCATTGAATGTGATCCATGTGAAACTCGCGAATTTTTGTACTTGCTCTCAGTTACAATGTTATCAATGCAATTTTATTGAGCGCACAAATATATTTGTTTGTAAATTGGAATTCGTTTTTTCAAATTTCTAGTTTTGAATAAATGAAAACTTTTGTACAAACACGCAAAGATTGGCATCCCATACAAAAGTAGCGAAGTAACTTATTTTTCCAGGTTCCGCATATGATATATATATATATAAAGTATATATATTCTTGATCAGGACCACTAGCCGAGTCGAACTAGCCATGTCCGTCTGTCTGTCCGTCCGTATGAACGCTTAGAGCTCGGAAACTATAAAAGCTAGAGGATTGGCATTTTGCATGCATATTCTTAGAGTTCCTACGCAGCGCAAGTTTATTTCAAAAAGATGCCACGACCCCCTCTAACCGCCCCCTCATTTTTTAAAAAGTGTCTGGCGCCCACACCTTTAAAGATTTCGGAAATGTAAAAATGCAGTTTTATTGTGATTATCAATACCTATCCCTTAGCTGAGTAACGGGTATCTGATAGTCGGGGCACCCGACTATAGCGTTCTCTCTTGTTTTTTATATTTTCAGGAGCATTGACCCCTTATTTCGAGGACCCAGACAAGTGCCTAAGAAAGGGGTTGCATAATATTAAAAATAAATTAGTTAAACAAAAATCTAATAACAAATAACACAATTTATAAAAAATAAATAAATAAAATGAAAATATAAATATAAAATTGGTTGCATTTTTTTTTTTGAGAATTTGCTCATGATTTTTTCTTTTATTGTTTTTTTTTTTTAAGTGTAGAGAGAGTGAGGCAAGAATATTTCAGAAGAATAGTTTGGTTACACACAAAATAAAACTATAAAAAATCAATATAGAAAATTAGTAGTCTAATATTTTCTAAAATTTTCATGTATTTTGTTGTTTTATTCAATTGGCAAATTAATAGTAACGTGTCAAATAATATCGTAGCAAAACATGTATTTTTGGGTCATTGAATAGTAACACCACAATTAATATCGTAACACAACTATTTGTATACCCTTGCAGATGGTATTATAATTTCATTCAGAAGTATGTAACGCAGTGAAGGAGGCGTTTCCGACCACATAAAGTATATATATTCTTGATCAGCAGCACCAATAGCCGAGTCCATCTAGCCATGTCAGTCTGTCCGTTTCTATGCGAACTAGTCTCTCATTTTTAAAGCTATCGCGTTGATACTTTTCTAATAGTCTTCTTTCTATTTTAGGTAGTATACATATGTATACATATGTCGGAAATGAATTTAAAAAACAAACATTTTTTTCTGGTAAAATAATATTTTGTAGGTCATCTACTATTTTATAGGAATTTTCTATTTATCATGGGTTGGGGCAGTTTTAACTATTAAATAGTTGATTTTAGACATAGCAGGCTATAAATATAGAATGAGGTCGGAATGAGGTTGGCATCATCGGAAAGGCTGTTCTGTTATTATTATTACTTATTATTTATTTATTTATTTATTTATTTCGCCAACATACTTCATATACTTAACTGGCTACTTAACTAACTCTTAACTAGTTACTAAATCAAGAAAAATATAATAACAGGGCCTTCTTATTGCTATCCCTGGACGAACTTGGGTCCAATCGCATGCTAAGAGGTAAACTGTTGAAAAGATGCAAAGCCCTGTAAATGGGCTCATTTCATTGTAATTCGTTCTATGTGAAGGGATAAAAAAAGGTTCGGCTGTTCTTAGAGCCCTACTAGGCGCGGATAGGCTAATAATATTTAGCAAAACAGGGCAATCAATTTTGCTAGAAAGTAAATCTAATATAACAAGAAAGGAAGCTAGCTTCGGCCAGCCGAAGCTTATATACCCTTGCAGATCATTTCTATTCATTTACAAAAACATTAAATTTAAATTAACTTGCGTATATGTTACAACAATCCAAATTTTAGCTGCTTTCGTATTACTTTGGCATTCATATTTTGATCCTTCCAATGGCTATATAATATAGCCGTCCGAATTTTTTATAAATTTAATACGAAATTTTGAAATGTTAAAAAAAGCCATATCCCAGAGAAGAAGATAATGTAATAAAAGTCAACAAAGATATAATTTTTTTCCTATTAATTTCCATTTAATTTTCCGACTGTTCCTAGGGCAGCTATAGGATATAGTCATCCGATTTTTTAGAAATTTTATTCGAAATTCAGAAATATTTAAAAAATAGTATTCCCAAAAGAAGAAGGTTATATTTCAAAAAACCCCAAAGCTAGAATTTTTTAAAAATTTGCCTTTAAATATAGAAAATTTGCCTTTAAATATAGAAAACCTTTCTTGATGGAAAAAATTCAAGAAATAATTTTTCTTGAAAATATAAAAATGAAAATCTCATATGTTTGTTTTGTCGTCGCAGCCAAAACATTTTCTACGTATTTAATGACAAAATCGCCTTTGAATATGTGAAAGAAATGTCCGTTGAATATAAGAAAGTAGCCATTGACTTCCTTCGGCTACCGAATGTTGACGACAGAAAAAAACGAAGTAGGACGAAGGGCCTACTCAGCCCGACTACTACCCGGCTACCGACTTCTCTGATCATCCGAGCATCAGTTGTGAAACAAGAAAGGAAGCTAGCTTCGGCCAGCCGAAGCTTTTATACCCTTGCAGATCATTCCTATTAACTTGCAAAAACATTAATGTTAGATTTGTTTGCAATCTAAGTTTTAGCTGTTTTCGTATTATGGTAGCTTTATAAGATAGGCGTCCGAATTTTGTTAAATTTAATTCGAAATTTTAAAATGTTAAAGAAAAGCTATATCCCAGAGAAGATATAATTTTTTCCTATTAATTTCCATTTAATTTTCCGACCGTTCCTATGGCAGCTATATGATATAGTCATCCGATTTTTTAACAATTTAATTCGAAATTCAGAAATATTAAAATAATAATATTCCCAAAAGTAGAAGGTAATATTTTAAAAAACACCGAAGCTAGAATTTTTTTACTTTTTTTTTTTGATCCTTCCTATGGGAGCTATAAGATATAGTTGTCCGATCCGGCCGGTTCCGATTTATATACTACCTGCAATAGAAAGAAGACTTTTGGGAAAGTTTCATCCCGATAGCTCAAAAACTGAGAGACTAGTTTGCGTAGAAACAGACGGACAGACGGACGGACAGACGGACATGGCTAGATCGACTCGTCTTGTCATGCTGATCAAGAATATATATACTTTATGGGGTCTGAAACGTCTCCTTCACTGCGTTGCAAACTTCTGACTGAAATCATAATACCCTCTGCAAGGGTATAAAAAGACTTTTGGGAAAGTTTGAGCACGATAGCTTTAAAACTGAGAGACTAGTTTGCGTAGAAACAGATGGACAGACGGACATAGCTAGATCGACTCGTCTTGTCATGCTGATCAAGTATATATATACTTTATGGGGTCGGAAACGTCTCCTTTACAGCGTTTTAAACTTCTGACTGAAATCATAATACCCTCTGCAAGGGTATAAACATTTTAAACATAATAAACGAATGTGATCCATGTGAAAGTCGCGAATTTTTGTACTTGCTCTCAGTTACAATGCATTGAATGTGATCCATGTGAAACTCGCGAATTTTTGTACTTGCTCTCAGTTACAATGTTATCAATGCAATTTTATTGAGCGCACAAATATATTTGTTTGTAAATTGGAATTCGTTTTTTCAAATTTCTAGTTTTGAATGAAATGAAAACTTTTGTACAAACACGCAAAGATTGGCATCCCATACAAAAGTAGCGAAGTAACTTATTTTTCCAGGTTCCGCATATGATATATATATATATAAAGTATATATATTCTTGATCAGGACCACTAGCCGAGTCGAACTAGCCATGTCCGTCTGTCTGTCCGTCCGTATGAACGCTTAGAGCTCGGAAACTATAAAAGCTAGAGGATTGGCATTTTGCATGCATATTCTTGGAGTTCCCACGCAGCGCAAGTTTATTTCAAAAAGGTGCCACGCCCCCTCTAACCGCCCCCTCATTTTTTGAAAGGTGTCTGGCGCCAACACCTTTAAAGATTTAGGAAATGTAAAAATGCAGTTTTATTGTGATTATCTATCGAAATGTAGAAGAAATTTTTTAAATCGGACTTTTCGTTAAAAAGTTGTGACCGATCAAAGTTTTAATATATCCATCTCCCTCGTATCCCTTAGCTGAGTAGCGGGTATCTGATAGTCGGTGCTCCCGACTATAGCGTTCTCTCTTGTTTTCTATGCAAACTACTTTAGGAAAATTCAAATACTTGCCAAAAAACCATTGTGTTTTTTTTTTAATCTTTCTAAAATTCTTATGGATTGTTTGCAGATGGACAAAACAGAAACAAATAAATTCGTTTTTCGACACAAATCCTTTCTCTAATTTTTTTCAAAACATTAGTACTTTGTTTAAAACATATTGTTTTAAAATAAAATGTCATTAAATTCCCAATCAATATACCCTTTTACTCTACGAGTAACGGAAATATGTATGCAAATATGTATGCAGATCGTTGCTACTTATTTTAAATTTACGAAATTTCTAATTTTTAGCCTAAAAACCGAGAAAAGATATTATCATAACTTTTTCCATTCATTTCCGTAAAAACAACAGTATTTTTTTCTATGCAAACTACTTTAGGAAAATACTTGCCAAAAAACTATTGTGTGTTTTTTTTTTAATCTTTCTAAAACTCTTATGGATTGTTTGCAGATGGACAAAACAGAAACACATAAATTCCTTTTTCGACACAAATCCTTACTCTAATTTTTTTCAAAACATTAGTACTTTGTAAAAACATTATTCTAAACAACATGTTTTGAGAAAAAAATGGTTAAGAGAGTTTTGACTATTGCTGTTTCGCTCTTACCCAGATTAATTAATGGTTTTTTTTGTATGAACGAAGAATAAAAAAATGTGCAATCCAAAGCAGTACTTAATCCAAAACAAAATCGGCCCTTTAAAACAAAGCCTGTTGATCTTGGCCTTGCTACCTCGTTCTACCTTTTCCCCTTTTTTAATCGTCTCGTATTTTTTGTTTATCAAAGACGAAATTTTAAAACTAATTAAACCGAGTTATGTTTACTTCTTTTAAAGATGTTATTTATTGATAATTAATTAATTACCTAAGAATGAAGCCATGGCAATTTTATGCACATATGTAGGTAACGAAAAGGTAAATAAAAACGAAATACTCTTGGTGATTTTGCTACCACAGTAGACAACTCTTATAAAGGAAACAAATATGTATGCGAAGCAATGTAAAAAAATCAATGGATTATCACGCCGCGTTGAGTTCGTGCTTCAATTCCAAAACATTTAGCGATTAAATCAAGAAAATAAACATTAATTTCTTTAAAAAAATGAAAAAGAATTGCTTAACGATATACATAGCTCTCCAACAACAAATATGATAATTTTGGTTAAGATTTTCGAAATTTGAAACGTACAAACCCATCTAAAATGTGATGAGATGTTCATCCTTTCGCAGTTGAAAAAATTACTGCATCCAGTTCTAATTTTAATAAATTGAAGAAATGCTATTGCCCTTAAGTGGACGGACACTCATACTATAGTCTAAGAACATTATTGAAAGGAATGAAAATGTTAGGCTGGATTTTATTTTATCGGTCCTTCAAAACAAATCCTGTTGATCTTGGCCTTGCTACCTCGTTTTACCTTTTCGACTTTGTTAATTGTCCCTGTATTTTTTGTTCATCAAAGACGAAATTTTAAAACTATTTAAACCGAGTTACGTTTAAATAAATAAATAATAACCAAATACTCTTGGCGATTTTGCTATCACAGTAGACAACTCTTATAAAGGAAACAAATATGTATGCGAAGCAATGTTAAAAAATCAATTTCTGTTATCATTCATTTTTCACTTAATTAGAATTATATTAATAACGACAGGAAGGCAGGTGGAAGGGGGTGCCGTAAATCAAATTGTTTAAACATTTCCATTTGTTTAAACAATTTGAGGCACGTGTAAGGAAGAGCAAGAGAATCAATTAATTTGAATATTTAGTGTTCTTTTAATATTTTCAATGCGATTTGAATTTTAAAATACAAAAATCTGTAAGAAAATGTTTTAAACTGTTGGGGAAATGTAAATGAAATATTCTTTTAGCAAAAGGATATCAGTGTTATCATGAATTTGAATATAAGCGAATCTTACTTCCTTAGTCAGCTGCAATGCACACACACACGTACACACGCACATATCTAGTGGTTGTGTGTGGCAGCATGATTTTGCATACAGGAAAATCTTTTTTAAAATTTAACGTTTAGCTAAAAAAAATGGTGCAAAAGAATCCATTTTCGATATAATCGATTTTTTAACCGGGCATTTTAAATCTGCTGTCACATGGATCACATTCATTTATTATATGTTTTTCATTTTTATTGATATACTATTCTTTAGATTACAAAAAAAACTACATTAAATTTACATAAATGCGGTCCTCCGCATCAAAAAGCTATAAATTGGGAAAGGGTTAAAAAGAAAAACACAAAATTCTTTTCATTTTATATCAAAAAATTGGTGGCCAAAGAGTCCAATAAAATTTTATAAAAATTATCATTTTACCATATACTGTTAACAGCGAAAGTAAGTTTCGTTATTACGCCAGTACTTGGGCTAGACTAGTTCAAAAAGTATGTTGGCATTTTGCAACGTTCCTCGAGTGCTTTGCAATTGACTTCAAAATGATGTAGGCAAAAGTTATAGCCAAAAGAACAGACTTTCCGATGGTACCAGTCTCATTCCAATGCTCTTTTTTTATAGCTGCTATGTCTAACCAATTCGAGCCTCCTTCTCCCCTACTTTTGGTCTGAATTTTGTTGACTTTTAAAAGTGTCCCAACTTACAGACCACTTTTTCAAAATAAAATAAAATATCCTTTCGATCGGTACCTAATGCGTGAAGTTTCTTTGTTTTGGTGACTTTTAAAAGTGTCCCAACTTACAGACCACTTTTTCAAAAAAAAATAAAATATCCTTTCGATCGGTACCTAATGCGTGAAGTTTCATAAGCGAATATCAAAATGGCAGTATAAAAACTAAAGGTGTACCAACCTACAGACCTCTCCCCTACTGTACAGTTTTTACGATGATCGATGCACTAATTTTTAAGATACTTGATCCGCAGCTGGGTAAAGCTCTGTTTCGAGAAAAACGGTCGCTAACTGAGTAGTAACAGAAGAAAAATTATTCCATGTGTCTAATTGATTATCTTCCCCGATCTCTAGAAGATGCTGTCTACTTGTCCAGCTCGCGGCAAATATTGGAGCCCATCATGGAGGAGACCAGCGAAGACGAGGAACTTGCTCAGAGCAGCTGGAGTGACTGCCAAGAGCACCGCTCCTCCCTCTTGAACTCCACGAAGTCCGAAACGGGCTCAGTGTTACGCATAGAAGTAATTAATGGTAAGCTGATGGCGATTAATCCTATAAAAACCCCTCTAACTGCGCTTTTCCATGAAGATGTCGATGGCATGTCTGAGCGGGACTTTGCCTGCCCACCGAAGCGACCAAGGCGCAGCCTAGAGACGGATTCTGGCCATAGCCTTGAGGATAGCTCTCCACTGCTGCGCCCTCTGCTACCTGATCCCGAGTCTCATAGCAACTTAGCGCGTTTTTTATCCCTAGAGACGTGTGTTCGGGACAACTGCGGAAGCCAGAGCCAGCGGAGCAGCTTAGGCAGTCGGCGAGGCGGCGCCTTCGAGGACTTCTATTCGGACAACGACTCCTACCATTCGCTATCGCGCAGCTCCTCCCTGGTGCAGTTTGAGTCCCTGGAAAGGCAATTCACGCTGCAGGAGATACAGCAGAGCTTGAGCAGTCTGGGCAACAGCTCACCGTCGCTATCCTTTGGGGTAAATGCCTCAAGTCGGACTACTAACAGCAATCCGGAGAGCAGAAAGGGATCGGCATCTTCGCTCTCCCTGATAAAGCGGTTTGAGTCTAGCGACTGTAGTCGTCTGCATCAAACATATTATGAGCTGAACAAGCTTAACTTTGAGAACCATCAGCAGCGAGACATGTTCTCTGACAGCCTACACCAGGAGCACCTGAAATCTGACTCGGAAAATAGCTCCAATTCCAGCTCCAGCTCGTCCAGCGATAGCAGCGGTCACAGCCTTCTTAGTTCGCGTCTTGTCAGCGGAGGTGCAGGGAGAACTCGAACCGGAACTGGACTACAAGACAGCACTGCCCCTAGGCGAATGCCGCCCAACTCGGCAGAGAACCTCTCTGAAGACTCTGGATATTGCGAGCCCAGAACTCTGCAGCAGGAAAAAAATACATCCATTCCAAAGAATTTTGAAAAGCTCTGCGAAGAGGAGGAGGAGCTGCTGTTGCTGGATGAGAGCTCACCGCATTCCCGCAACTTCAATGGCGTACATGATTTGTGTCAGCCCAAAATAGTGCAGACTATAAGCACGGCCGCAACGCTCTGCTCTCCGTCGTCTATTAATAGTTCCCCGGAGAGGGCCTGCTCTCAATCGGAATCTACTTCGCCGCTGCCATCGCCGCCCGGATCGACATTGACGTCGGCCGCCGCCTCATTCAATTGGCTGCGCAACAGTTTGCCCGACATCCGCGAGTCGCGAGGTCCACTCACAGTCGGAATCATCAACACGGAATCCAAATACGAGGCAAACGGCTACGTTCTGGCCTCTACCAGTAAAAACAGCAGCAGCAAACGCCGCCGCAGCCGGAGCAGCAGTTCCGTCGAGAGCTGCGACGGTTCTTCGCTCTTAGATGCTACCCACTCTCTCAACGAACTTCAGCAGTTTGGACGACGCCGACGCTCTCGTTATATACCCCATAACTATCGGAACTGTCACAGCAACAGCAGCGCGAGTAGCTCGAGCGAGGATCTGGACTTGGAGCGGGAGGAAAGGCGCGACGACTTCACTCTTGACTGTCATAGCTTGTCCAGGAACCGGCGCAGCTTCAGCTTGAACGATAGCGCTAGAAGACCAGTGGGTGTGGCTACTGCAGGATATTTGAACGCAAGCTATCAGAACCTCACGCTTTTGGACTATTCGGATAAGCTTCCATCAGTAGACCGTCTTCAGAAAAATCACAAAAGAATCCAGGCTAAAGTAATGTCGGACCGAAGCAGCGTTGACGAAAGAAACTACGAGCAAATTATTTGCAAGGGTAACTTTTTACTAGATGAGATCAGCAAGATTTACGATAAAAATGTGTCTATACTGACGGATAAGCCGGACCTGGAAGAGCAGCCAACTCCGCCAGATGGCTGCGATTCAAACTCACCCAAAGAGGTTTTGCAAGTGCAATTAACCGTTAGGGCACCACCTCGTCAAAAGCGTCCGACCCAAGAGCAGCAGGTCAACCTGTCCCTTAATAGCATTGTCAAAACATTCGATCAGGACCCGAGCATCTTGCGCACATCATACGCCCAGAGCCTGGAGCAATGCCACCTTGAGGTGCGGGAGGCGACCGATACGGCTACCTCGCAGAGGTCCCTACCAAAGCGCCGCTTTCAGTCCCAGTTCCAGAAGACGTTCGGCAAACAACGCAGTCTTGTAAGCAGCACTCCCAATCTCTCGTTCTGCGACGACGAGAGCAGGGAGCTGGAGGACGACATTTACGTAAGGAGTGCTCACACTTCAATGCACCACTTGCCGCAAATGCCAACGCAGTCAAAGCCTCTGGGTATCCTACTGCCAGCTGGATCGCGCCACTCCTTTGGCAAGGAGGTGAGTTTCTGCCCAGTGGTAAGCAAGTACTGCTGGCAGGAGCAGACCTCCGAAGAGCCGCTAGAGGACCAGAGCCACTCCAGCGAAGCCGAGTTTGGCCCGTCGAGCGATGACGAGTTGCTGGACAATTTGGACCCCACTGTGATGCACAACACTAAAGAGAACGAGAACATCGCTGCACTCTTTGAACAAGAGGTAGTCCAGAGTTTAAGAGAGCCGACGACCACACAAGGGGTATGTATAAACATTGAATTGATGAACTTTTTTTTGGAGGGCCATATTATTTAATTTTTAAAAATTAAAAATAAAATTTCAGCAAATTCAATGTTAATAACTAACAAAAATTAAAAGAAAGCTAAGAAAAACTAAAGTATACTCCCAAGTTAAAGAAAATAGTGGGTATAAGGTATATAACAGAGTTACCGAAACTTTCTAACGAAATATGTAAAATGTTCATTACAAGTTTTGATAATTGTCTAGATTAGCTGCCTATTTCCTAAATTCCAGTCGCCATGGTTCTCTTGTAATTGAATTTCAAAGCTTCTTATTTTGCTATTAAAAACAAGTATGCTTATAAAGCAGCGGTCGGCACACACATACAATGACATTTTGTTTTCTATTTGTGTAATCGATGTGTGTGCAGACCGCAGCTGAGGAACAATTCCCTATTCTCACTTAATAGGACGCTGCCGACCGCTTTTATAAAATAATTAAATTTTATAGAAAAAATACGCGCCAAAATCATTTTAAAACGAGCACGAAAGCTAACTTCCGCAAGCCGAAGTTTTAATACCCTTGCAGATTTCACGAACGAAAATTTGACTAGAATAGCAACATAAATTAATAAACAATAAAATATTTTATAATTGAAAACAAGATAAGAATTTAACTTCGGCCAGCTGAAGTTTATATACCCTAGAAGGTAAACAAATATATCACTCCTAATTAAAATGTTGTTTTTAAAATGTGAAAAATTAAAACGCCTACTTCCTACAAAGTTACAATGTTTGATTTTGATTATTCCTATGGGAGCCATATCATATAGTGGTCTGGTCCGGCTTGTTCCGACATATTTACTACCTGCAATAAAACGAAGATAGCTTTAAAACTGAGAGACTAGTTCGCATAGAAACGGACAGATGGACATGGCTAGATGGATTCGGCTTTTGGTGCTGATCAAGAATTTATATTTTCTTTATGTGGTCGGAAACGTCTTCTTCACTGCGTTGCAAATATTTGACTGAAATTTTAATACCCTCTGCAAGGGTATAAAAAATCGATCAATGACAAAATTTGTAATAGTCTAGAAGAGGGGCCGTGAACCAAAAATCTGGACAAAATTAACCTTGATGGACCACGATTTCTTAATAATTTACGTGCGGAAGATTATCGGCGGAAATCCATGGTCCTATTGCAATTCCATTTAAAAGATGCGTGTTTTGCTACACTTAAAAAAAAAACAAGCCCAAAATCGCCATTAATTTTAGAAATTCGCCATGGATTTGAGTTGATGGGGATTTATATAGAATATAGAAAGAACTTTCTGAAAAGAAGAAATATTTTTCCAGAAACCAAGAAATATTTCCACATTTTCAGAAATTTTCCCTAAATCTAGAAAATACTTTTCTTAAATTTAGAAATTGTTTTCTTAAAACAAGGAAGGACTTTTTTATTTCCAGAAAATTGTCTTAATTCAAATAAAATAAAATTAAAATTGGAAATTAAGAATACATTTATCATCGCTACTTATTTTAATTTAAATTAAAAAATTCATTATTTTTGAATTTATTAAATTTTTTTTCTTTAATTTCCGTAAAAACATTTTGTCATATTCAATTTACTTAAAAAAATACAAAAACTTGCAAAAAAAAAGAAAGAAAAAAGAGTTTGGGGCACTTTGGGTGGGGTGGGCTCACCAATAACTATAAAAAATAAGTCTACAGCAATTAAAACCGTATTAAAGCGCATTTCATATTTTTAATTAAGCACAGGCAAATGCAAGGAAAAGGGAGAGGGAGGGAGACGGAATCATTTGTTGACAATTTGTATGAAAAGTCAGAGAGAGACAGCAATGTGTAGTCAGAAAACGTATACTTCTTATAGAGACACTTAAATTCGATAATAGATCGACTTTTTGCTTAGTTTCATTGTTTAGAAGATAGCTAGAGCTTTGGTGAAACCGTCAAATGAATCGTTAAAGTTTAAGGAAAAACTTTACCCAAGGAATTTTTGATACTCAGTTTAAAAGTGCCATTTTTCGACGTTTGAAGATATTTTTGATATAAAAAAAAACACGAAAACACGTATTCGATTGGTTAAACGGTTTAGCGTCCAGAGTTTTTGAAAAGAAAATTGACTTTTTTTCCAATTGGAAGCGATTGGTGCCACTTGGGGGCCCCAATAAAACTTAGCAAATCAGTTTAAAGTTATTAGAGTGTAATAAAAATGAATATTAATATTGTTAACCAGTGGTTTTGGCTGTGCGTTGATTCCTAGTTTTCTTACTGATACCTTTATATATAGAGAAGATGAAGATGATATAAGTAATTCCATACACACAAAAAACAAAAATTGTGAAAAAGACCCCAACCACAAAAACTGGCTTATCTTTGCTTATTGTGTGTATTTGTTGTTGTGAAAGTAACTATTTACTTAGTATAATTGACTATTTTTTGTGGTTGGGGACTGATTGACAATTATAACAGTGGATTTTACCAAGTTTTTTTTTGTGTATACACGACTCTGACCTCAAATTATTCAAGTTCGTTAATTCAACTTTAGATTGTTTACTCCTCCAGAATGACATAAATAGATTAGGTAATTAGTGCTCCCGAAATTTGCTTCCCTTAAATTTCTCAAAATACTTTTTAGTAAGGTACAGCAAGCGTATTAACAATGTTATCTGCTCGTATTCTATTAATACTCATCTTCTTGCCACAAAAAACGAGTGCCTGGATTTAGGAATTGTTTTTGATTCAAAATTTCTATGGGTTGAACACATTAATTACATCATTCCTAAAGTATGTGCTACACTCATAAAAAAAATCGAAGAATTTCCATTAAATCAAGGAAATTCTTTCTTGAATTTTTGCCAAAGGCGACCTCACCTTTGTTTTGGGAAATGTTTTTTTTGAAAAGCACCTTTAAAACCAGAAAAAATATTTCTTGAAACAAGAAATTAAATTTCTTAGAACAAGAAAGGGTTTTTTGGAAAGCCACCATTAAAAGAAGAAAAACAAGAAAGGAAGCTAGCTTCGGCCAGCCGAAGCTTATATACCCTTGCAGATCATTCCTATTCATGTACAAAAACATAACATTTAAATTAACTTGCGAATATGTTACAACAATCCAAATTTTAGCTGCTTTCGTATTACTTTGGCATTAATTTTTTGATCCTTCCTATGGCAGCTATATAATATAGCCGTCCGAATTTTGTTAAATTTTGTTCGAAAATTTGAAATGTTAAAGAAAAGCCATACCCCAGAGGAGAAGACAATGTGATAAAAATCAACAAAGATATAATTTTTTTCCGATTAATTTCCATTTAATTTTCCGACCGTTCATATGGCAGCTATAGGATATATTCATCCGATTTTTTAGAAATTTTATTCGAAATTCAGAAATATTTAAAAAATAGTATTCCCAAAAGAAGAAGGTTATATTTTAAAAAACACCAAAGCAGAGTGTATTATGATTTCAGTCAGAAGTTTGCAACGCAGTGAAGGAGACGTTTCCGACCCCATAAAGTATATATATTCTTGATCAGCATGACAAGACGAGTCGATCTAGCCATGTCCGTCTGTCCGTCTGTTTCTACGCAAACTAGTCTCTCAGTTTTAAAGCTATCGGGCTCAAACTTTCCCAAAAGTCTTCTTCCTATTGCAGGTAGTATATATGTCGGAACCGACCGGATCGGACAACTATATCTTATAGCTCCCATAGGAAGGATCGAAAAAAAAACTTTAAAAAATTCTAGCTTTTTTGTTTTTTGAAATATAACCTTCTTTTGGGAATACTATTTTTTAAATATTTCTGAATTTCGAATAAAATTTCTAAAAAATCGGATGACTATAGCTATCCTATAGCTGCCATAGGAACGGTCGGAAAATTAAATGGAAATTAATAGGAAAAAAATTATATCTTTGTTGACCTTTATTACATTATCTTCTTCTCTGGGATATGGCTTTTTTTAACATTTTAAAATTTCGTATTAAATTTTACAAAATTCGGACGGCTATATTATATAGCTGCCATAGGAAGGATCAAAATATGAATGCCAAAGTAATATGAAAGCAGCTAAAATTTGGATTGTTGTAACATATACGCAAGTTAATTTAAATTTAATGTTTTGTAAATGAATAGAAATGATCTGCAAGGGTATATAAGCTTCGGCTGGCCGAAGCTAGCTTCCTTTCTTGCTTTTTTGTGATATTGCATATTTTATTTAATTACATTTGAAACATTTAACACTTAACATTTAAACACTTAAACATTTTTAATTATCAAATTTTTGCATATTAGCATATGAGTTATTATTGGTGGTGTATTTAATTCACATAATTTAACTATTAACTATTTAACTATTGTATACCCCATGGGGTATATTATATAGCTGCCATAGGAAGGATCAAAATATGAATGCCAAAGTAATATGAAAGCAGCTAAAATTTGGATTGTTGTAACATATACGCAAGTTAATTTAAATTTAATGTTTTTGTAAATGAATAGAAATGATCTGCAAGGGTATATAAGCTTCGGCTGGCCGAAGCTAGCTTCCTTTCTTGTTTTTTTGTGATATTGCATATTTTATTTAATTACATTTGAAACATTTAACACTTAACATTTATACACTTAAACATTTTTAATTATCAAATTTTTGCATATTAGCATATGAGTTATTATTGGTGGCGTATTTAATTCACATAATTTAACTATTAACTATTTAACTATTGTATACCCCATGGCCTTTTGAACTTCATATGACGTAAGGTGATCACAAAACTCAGTATCTAGTTACAGGCATAAAAACCATTTTCTTCGCATTCCTTCATCTGGAAAAAAAAGAGTTATTGGGATATAAAAATATTGGGATATGAAATGTTAATAATACCCTTGCAGAGGGTATTATGATTTCATTTTTTATTAGATTTACTTTCTAGCAAAATTGATTGCCCTGTTTTGCTAAATATTATTAGCCTATCCGCGCCTAGTAGGGCTCTAAGAACAGCCGAACCTATTTTTATCCCTTCACATAGAACGAATTACAATGAAATGAGCCCATTTACAGGGCTTTGCATCTTTTCAACAGTTTACCTCTTAGCATGCGATTGGACCCAAGTTCGTCCAGGGATAGCAATAAGAAGGCCCTGTTATTATATTTTTCTTGATTTAGTAACTAGTTAAGAGTTAGTTAAGTAGCCAGTTAAGTATATGAAGTATGTTGGCGAAATAAATAAATAAATAAATAAATAATAAGTAATAATAATAACAGAACAGCCTTTCCGATGATGCCAACCTCATTCCGACCTCATTCTATATTTATAGCCTGCTATGTCTAAAATCAACTATTTAATAGTTAAAACTGCCCCAACCCATGATAAATAGAAAATTCCTATAAAATAGTAGATGACCTACAAAATATTATTTTACCAGAAAAAAATGTTTGTTTTTTAAATTCATTTCCGACATATGTATACATATGTATACTACCTAAAATAGAAAGAAGACTATTAGAAAAGTATCAACGCGATAGCTTTAAAAATGAGAGACTAGTTCGCATAGAAACGGACAGACTGACATGGCTAGATGGACTCGGCTATTGGTGCTGCTGATCAAGAATATATATACTTTATGTGGTCGGAAACGCCTCCTTCACTGCGTTACATACTTCTGAATGAAATTATAATACCATCTGCAAGGGTATACAAATAGTTGTGTTACGATATTAATTGTGGTGTTACTATTCAATGACCCAAAAATACATGTTTTGCTACGATATTATTTGACACGTTACTATTAATTTGCCAATTGAATAAAACAACAAAATACATGAAAATTTTAGAAAATATTAGACTACAAATTTTCTATATTGATTTTTTATAGTTTTATTTTGTGTGTAACCAAACTATTCTTCTGAAATATTCTTGCCTCACTCTCCCCTACACTTAAAAAAAAAAACAATAAAAGAAAAAATCGCCCTACATTTTTAAAAATCGTTCCAATCGGTAGCATATATGTTATGTTATATGTTATGTACGCTTATAGTCGGAAGTGTGTCCTCAGCCAAACGGAATATAAAACACTAATAGGTCTACCGCCCATACAACTGAATGTACGGCCAAATTTTTAATGTGGATTTAGAAAGTGGATTTACAATCTTCCAGGTGTGTGTTGTCCGTATTAGCCCTTTAGTTCCAGAAATTAGTTTTCACTCGTGAATCACCAGGTAAATCACTCGTGACATGTCATTTGGCACTCTAGATGCACGCGTGTTTTTCCATAGAGAACTTTGTTTAGAGATGTCCTACCGCCCTGTGACATGTCACGCATGATTTCACGTGTAACTTTGTCATGAGCAAATTCTCAAAAAAAAAAATGCAACCAATTTTATATTTATATTTTCATTTTATTTATTTATTTTTTATAAATTGTGTTATTTGTTATTAGATTTTTGTTTAACTAATTTATTTTTAATATTATGCAACCCCTTTCTTAGGCACTTGTCTGGGTCCTCGAAATAAGGGGTCAATGCTCCTGAAAATATAAAAAACAAGAGAGAACGCTATAGTCGGGTGTCCCGACTATCAGATACCCGTTACTCAGCTAAGGGATAGGTATTGATAGTCACAATAAAACTGCATTTTTAGTTTTCCAAAATCTTTAATGGTGTGGGCGCCAGACACCTTTCAAAAAATGGTGTAGGGCGATTGAGGGCGTTAGAGGGGGCGTGGCACCATTTTGAAATAAACTTGCGCTGCGTAGGAACTCCAAGAATATGCATGCAAATTGCCAATCCTCTAGCTTTTATAGTTTCCGAGATCTCAGCGTTCATACGGACGGACAGACGGACATGGCTAGTTCGACTCGGCTAGTGATCCTGATCAAGAATATATATACTTTATAGGGTCGGAAAAGCTTCCTTCTCCCTGTTACATACTTTTGCACGAATACAATATACCCTTTTACTCTACGAGTAACGGGTATAAAAAGTATTAACATTTGTATTTAATATTTATATAATTGATGCAAATTAAAGTTAAGTCTATCACAATTAGGGTATTCAATTGCGTTGCAAAAGTGTAACATTTTTAAGTTTGCCAGACGAAAATTGTAAACGACCTTTTTTCATAAATCGTTGCAAGATATTGACGTACAATAAAAGGTTAACTTCAGATTTTTGGTATTGCATAATGAATTTTGGCGAAAAAAAGAACTTTACTTTTTATGAGAAGTGCGCGACTTCTTAGGCGTTAAATGGCTGCGGACGGACATTACTCGTATTATAGTCATTCTTATTAGGTTTCACCAAAAATTTGGTTAAGCCGATTGGTTGGCCAACTTCTTGGTCAAGACTGTTATTTCCTTACTGTCTTGTCTAAGCCCTCAATTAAATATAAAACAAGAGAGAACGCTATAGTCGGGTGCCCCGACCATCAGATACCCGTTACTCAGCTAAACGGAGTACGAGGGAGATGGAGAAATAAAATTTAATCACGCATAACTTTTTAACGAATGGTATTGATAGGTATTGATAAATACAATAAAACTGCATTTTTACTTTTCCGAAATATGTAAGTTTTTTAAAATCGGTTATAGCGGTGGTGGGCGTTAGAAGGGGCGTAGGAAGCCCAAGAATATGTGTGGATAATCTCAACTTTCTAGCTTGTGTAGTTTCCGAGATCTCAGCGTTCATCCAGACAGACAGACAGACGGACATGGCTACATCGACTCGGCTAGTGATTCTGATCAAGAATATATACTTTATAGGGTCGGAAACGCTTTCTTCTACCTGTTACATACTTTTGCACGAATACAATATACTTTTTTACTCTACGAGTAACGGGTATACAAACCGAAAATAAACCGCAATTCTTCGGCATATAGAAGCTATATCTGCATAATCTCTTCTCTATATTAATAAAAGGGAAGACATAAAAAATGTCCAGTAGCAAATTCCACCCAGAACGGATTGACATAAAAATATCACATTAATTCGGAGAATAATTAGGAGCCGCGTGTGAGGTATAAATTAGAACCAAAAACGACCCCAAAAGGCCCCAAAATTCGATTCGTTTTTTTTTACATTTTTTCTTTTGCCATTTCTCTGTTATAAATGTTTTTAAAATGGGTTAAAAATGTGATGTTCATAATTTTATGGCATACCCGCAAATAACAGCATTTAAATTTTTTGGAAATTCAGCCTCCTTTACCAAGTTCCCAATATTTTCAAATTTTGTTTTGCCTTCTGACGTCACGGCCTCCACATATGTATGTATGTATGTTCTGCTGGCGCACTTTGCATAAAGTCGTACATGTATGTGTGTATGTCATGCTGTCGCACTTTAAGTGTGACCGCGCAAGGGGAATTTAAGTGTGACCGCGCAAGGGATTTAAAAGATTTAAATTGCGCGGTTGAAAAATCGATTATATCGAAAATGGATTCTTTTGCATCATTTTTTTTTTATAGATAAACGTTAAATTTTAAAAAATGATATGTGCGTGTGTACGTGTGTGTGCGCATTGCAGCTGACTAAGGAAGTGAGATTCGCTTAGATTCAAATTCATGATAACACTGATATCCTTTTGCTAAAAGAATATTTCATTTACATTTCCCCAACAGATTTAAAACATTTTCTTACAGATTTTTGTATTTTAAAATTCAAATCGCATTGAAAATATTAAAAGAACACTAAATATTCAAATTAATTGATTCTCTTGCTCTTCCTTACACGTGCCTCAAATTGTTTAAACAAATGGAAATGTTTAAACAATTTGATTTACGGCACCCCCTGCCATCCACCTGCCTTCCTGTCGTTATTAATATAATTCTAATTAAGGTGAAAAATGAATGATAACAGAAATGGATTTTTTTAACATTGCTTCGCATACATATTTGTTTCCTTTATAAGAGTTGTCTACTGTGATAGCAAAATCGCCAAGAGTATTTGGTTATTATTTATTGATTTAAACGTAACTCGGTTTAAATAGTTTTAAAATTTCGTCTTTGATGAACAAAAAATACAGGGACAATTAACAAAGTCGAAAAGGTAAAACGAGGTAGCAAGGCCAAGATCAACAGGATTTGTTTTGAAGGACCGATAAAATAAAATCCAGCCTAACATTTTCATTCCTTTAAAAAATGTTCTTAGACTTATAATATGAGTGTCCGTCCACTTAAGGGCAATAGTATTGCTTCAAATATGAACATCGCATCACATTTTAGATGGGTTTGTACCAGAGCTCGTAAAATTCGGTCAACCGAATTTTTCTAGTCGGGCTGCTCAGTTGAAAGACCCCAAAATTGAGAATATCTAGCTCAGGGTCTGAGCAACAACCCTTTTTTCGTTTCGTTCGTGCTCTCGGTCTCGGGTTTTTGATTGACCGGAACACTCGGTTCAGTCTCCAACTGACCGCTCGATACGAACAAAATCTTTCGTCGCTCATATATTGACAGTCAGTAGGTGAGCAAAACAACAAAAGGGTTCCTACAAAAGGTCTTTATTTTTGCAACAAAGCAAGCTGTGTAAAAATTTTTACCGAGCTATACGAGAAGCACACATACATGCTCAAAAGACCTTTTGCCGAGTATTTTCGATGAAAAGGGTCTCGGGTGAACACAAACTCGATCGAGCAAACCAAATCGCTCATCGGTTGAGCAGGGAGCAACCCAGGGGCAAATGAAATTTTGGGGTCTCTCTTTGACAGGTTCGTATGGGGTTTTTTCCTGACAACAAGCACAAGTGAGACCTTTTTTACGAGCTCTGGTTTGGTTTTTACGTTTCAAATTTCGTAAATCTTAACCAAAATTATCATATTTATTGTTGGAGAGCTATGTATATCTTTAAGCAATTCGTTTTCATTTTTATAGCCTTGCAGAGGGTATTATGATTTCAGTCAGAAGTTTGCAACGCAGTGAAGGAGACGTTTCCGACCCCATAAAGTATATATATTCTTGATCAGCATGACAAGACGAGTCGATCTAGCCATGTCCGTCTGTCCGTCTGTCCGTCCGTCTGTCCGTCTGTCCGTCTGTTTCTACGCAAACTAGTCTCTCAGTTTTAAAGCTATCGGGCTCAAACTTTCCCAAAAGTCTTCTTCCTATTGCAGGTAGTATATATGTCGGAACCGACCGGATCGGACAACTATATCTTATAGCTCCCATAGGAAGGATCAAAAAAAAAAACTTAAAAAAATTCTAGCTTTGGTGTTTTTTGAAATATAACCTTCTTCTTTTGGGAATACTATTTTTTAAATATTTCTGAATTTCGAATAAAATTTCTAAAAAATCGGATGTCTAATCCTATAGCTGCCATAGGAACGGTCGGAAAATTAAATGGAAATTAATAGGAAAAAAATTATATCTTTGTTGATTTTTATTACATTGTCTTCTCCTCTGGGATATGACTTTTCTTTAACATTTCAAAATTTCGAATAAAATTTAACAAAATTCGGACGGCTATATTATATAGCTGACATAGGAAGGATCAAAAAATGAATGCCAAAGTAATACGAAAGCAGCTAAAATTTGGATTGTTGTAACATATACGCAAGTTAATTTAAATGTTATGTTTTTGTACATGAATAGGAATGATCTGCAAGGGTATATAAGCTTCGGCTGGCCGAAGCTAGCTTCCTTTCTTGTTTTTAAAGAAATTAAGTTTATTTATTCCTTAAGAAAGATTTAAAAAAGCACATATGGTTTTTTTCCAGTTTTTATATTTTCCTTAAGTTGTTTACATAGGAAACAAGAGAGAACGCTATAGTCGGGTGCCCCGACTATCAGATACCCGTTACTCAGCTAAGGGAGTGCGAGGGAGATAGATATATAAAATCTTTGATCGGGCATAACTTTTTAACGAATGGTCCGATTTGAAAAATTTCTTCTACATTTCGATAGGTATTGATAGTCACAATAAAACTGCATTTTTAGTTTTCCAAAATCTTTAATGGTGTAGGCGCCAGACACCTTTCAAAAAATGGTGTAGGGCGATTGAGGGCGTTAGAGGGGGCGTGGCGCCATTTTGAAGTTAAAATTGCGCGTTCAGACAACCAATCTAGAGACTTTTCTGCAATGTTTAAAATATCAGGAAATATTTTTGAAGTAAGGTCTTCGACTGAAATTACTAAAGTTCCCAAGCATGTTGGTATCTTTATCTTTCCCTCAATTGTTGGATATATGCCGTCTCCAATTTGGAGTAATGTTTTTGCAAAAAATCGAGCAGATTGATCGCCGTTCAAGTGCACACGCATATTTTTGGTTAAGGCTAGTTTCGTGATATCAGGCCACAGAAAAGAAGATTTAAAGCACGATTTTATTTCATCGGTTCCGCGGGGCACTACTGAAAGGGTTTGACGAAAATCTCCTGCTAAAAGAACAGTAACGCCACCCATTACAAAGTTATTGTCTCGTATATCCTTCAAAGTCCTATCGAGAGCTTCGTAGCCGCCCTTATGCGCCATAGTGCATTCATCCCAAACAATAATCTTACAGTCTTTCAAAACCATGGCCATATTGGACTGCTTTGAAATTGAGCAATACGGCATTTCCACATTTATTAAATTCAATGGAAGTTTGAATGCAGAATGCGCTGTTCGACCTCCGGTTAGCAAAGTGGCAGCTATGCCAGAAGAAGCGACAGCCAAGGCAATATTTTTATTTAAACGAACTTTTGCCAAAATCAAATTCAAAAGGAACGTTTTTCCAGTGCCACCAGGAGCATCCAAAAAATATATTCCACCTCGTTCGGCCTCAACACTTTCTAATATGTGCTTATATGCTACGTTTTGCTCGGCATTAAGTGAATTTTCGTCATTAATAATACCTAATTCCTTATTTTCATAGTTGATTTCTCTTAAATAATCCCTATTTGCTAATGGTTCATCGACTCTGTTTGGCTCAGGTAAACCGTACCCTGATAAAATATTTCCTCCTATAGATAGTACGATATCTTCAATTGTAATTAAACACTTGGTGTGCGCACGCTCCAGTAGGGCTGGATCTACATTACCATCTACTCGCATTTGTATTTGGTACACAATATCTTCTGAGAGGCTTGATTTGTGCTTATCCCAAAGATAGAGTGGATCGCTTATTTGGCAAGATACTAACATTGTGCAGCTTCGGTCAAGGTCAAGTCCCAATGATTATTATCTTCCAGTAAGCCCAAAGCTTTGCAAGCCATTTGGAACGTATTGTATTCAACACCATTTACTGTTTTTAAATCCAAGAATGAAGTTGGACCTCTTACCTTGTTGAATAATATTCGAGGCGGTTTAATTGTTTATAAACTTTTCTCTTTATTTCTTAATTTTCTGCGACCGGCTTGGCTTCGCTTTTTTTCTTGGAGTGACCAACTTCTTTTTTGGTTCAAATACATTTTCATTGAAATCTGGTATTCTTTTGTTAGAGGTATTCATACAAATAAAATAAAGAAGGAATAAAGAAACTTAAATTGAAATTATAAAATTTAGCAATGACATATAGAGGCCCCTAGTGCGGATTCCTATTCCCAGCACGATCCTCACTGTCGTTGCTATTGACTCCGATCTTACAAAGACGATTTACTGGACGTCTGTTTGTATTCCTCGTTGTCTTCTCGTTGTCTCGTTGTGACAATATCTCCCACTTGTATGTTGTGTACGTCTTGAATCCATTTTAAGCGATGTATTAGATTTGGAAGATATTCCTTGATGAAACGCTTCCAGAATGAATTGACTAGAAATTGGGATACTCTCCATGCACGTTTTTCCCATCTTCCGCTTGAGAATTCTCCTGGGCTATGAAGGGCATAACTTTGGGGTATACAAATATCGTTTGGGCATAATCCGATTTCGTCATCGGCATCATCTGACTCCAGTATGTACGGTCGACTATTTACTAAGTATTCTGCTACCAAAAATATAGTTTGCAGGGTTTCATCAGTCGGATGTGCATTTGTTGAAATAACTGCTTCAATTGTCCTCTTAAAACATCCGACAAGCCTCTCCCAACATCCACCAAAATTTGGTGCGTTAGCTGGAATGAAATTCCATGTAATTTTATTACTTGCCAAATATGTTTTGATGTAAACTTCGTCGAGTTCTTCAAGAGCCTCTTGTAGCTCCCTTGCTGCACCTCGAAAGTTTGTACCATTATCGGACCAGATAATTTTTACTGGGCCTCGTCGAGCCATCATTCTTCGTACTGCTTGTATACAGGAATCAGTGTCTAACGAATGTGCCGATTCTGCTATCCACACGCAATATCTCATACTTATCTAGAAAAAGACAATATTTTGTGAGGCGAGCCATTGGAGAACGCTTACCAGTTTTTAGTACAGACAAATCGTCGGGATAGGATTCTTGTTGCACAAACTTGCACCATACGTTTACTGCCCATTCAATTTCTTCCGTGCACAAATTTCCACTCTTACGATCTTCTGAGTTACTCTTGACGTTGTTCCAAAATCTTCGAATCCAGGCAGTGATGCGTATTACCTTTGTATAGGTCGATATTCTCGAAAGTAAATGGTTACAGGGGTATTCAGCTTCTTGAACAACCATGACTATCTCTGTGTGGTTGTCATTCTCAAATACTGGCTGAATTATTTCCCATTCAGAGGACGGCTTCTGAAGAAACTGAGGGCCTGTAAACCATTTTTCCTGCTTATGGGTTGATATGTTGTCGCGAGTTATAACATCCGCAATGTTTTCATTGGTTGATAACCAATTCCACTCCTTTCGTTCCGTTTTTTCACATATTTCACCAATTCGGTTAGCTACAAATCCAAGCAAGGACCGTTCTTGAATCTGTCCAGAAATAACGCTGATGAGGTTGTATTTTCAATTCGTTTTGGACTAATTCAGCTAGTCGGCATCCTAAAACAGCCGCCATTGTTTCAAGTTTGGGAATTGTTACAGGCTTTATTGGGGAAACCCTTGCTTTTGATGCGACTAAAGATACATCAAAGTCCCAGCGGTCTTCTTGTTGATAACAGCATCTTATGTATACTGCTGAGGAATAGGCCTTGCTACTCGCGTCGTTGAATATGTGGAATTCGATGCGATCCACTTTTGTGAGATTAGAGCTGTAACATCGTGGAATTTTAATGGTTTCGATTGATAATAAAGACGACAACCAATTTTTCCATTTGATCAGCAGATCTCCTTTAAGTTTATTCCAGACTGCCACACGTCACGCATCAATATCCGCCCTTTTATTGTTACCGCGGTCATGAGGCCTAAAGGGTCATACAAAGAGTTTACAGCCGACAAAACGTTTCTCTTCGTTGGTATAGCATTTCCATTTAAAAGTTCATTTTTTAGCCGGTGCATGGTTTTTGTGGAGTATGTAAAAATGTCGTCGCTGGCATTCCACACCATACCCAGTACCTTTTGTTGAACATCCGCCTTATCCCCGATCATTGTAATCTCTTTTGCTGATCTTAAATGTTCAGGAATGTTACTCATAACTTCCTTACTGTTTGACAGAAATTGTCGCAGTTTAAATCCTGCTTTTGAATGGATGTCTACTACAGAGTTTATTATGTTGATAAGTAGGTCGGCGTTTGGTTTGGAATCCAAATAATCGTCAACATAATGATTTGCAATAATAGCCTTTACCGCTTCTGGATATTCTTCTTGATATTTCTTGGCATTGAAATTCTTTACAAATTGAGCTAAAAACGGTGAAGAAGTTGTGCCGAAAAGCATGGCTTTCATTTGGTATATTTTCATCGGACTGTTCTGTTTTAAATCCCTCCAAAGAAAGCATTGTGCAGCTGTATCGTTGTCTTTAATACGCACCTGATTAAACATCTCCCGAATATCGGCAACAACAGCGACCTGATGTAATCGAAAACGCATCAGTATGCCCACGATCGATGTTGACCAGTCTGGGCCAGTGAGAAGATTCTTGTTAAGAGAAGTTCCATTGCATTCAGCCGCAGCATTAAAGACGAGTCTGACCCTACCAGGTTTACTAGGGTTAACAACTGCAAAATGAGGTAAATACCATAGCTTAGGCGATTTTAAGACATCCATATCTGTTAGCTGAATAGCATAACCTTTTTCCAACAATTTGTGTATTTCATCTTGGTATTTTTTTGCTAAATCTTTGTCTCGTAATAGTTTGCGTTCAAGACATTTGAGCCGCTGGATAGCCATCGGTTTACTATCAGGGAGTTTGACTTGTTCATCTTTCCAGGGTAGGCCCAATTCATAATTGTTGCCAATTTGAGTAATTGATGACTCCGCCTTATCTATCGCTATCTTTTCGTTTGCTGAAATTGTCTTGTCTGACTTAACAACACACACTCCGAAATTTTCAATGGTGAACTGCTGTCTGATCATCTGCTGAATGTTTTCATCGCTTATTTGGCAGCAAGTAAAATTCGCTCCTTTTGATTCAATTTGGACTGGTCCATGTATTACCCAACCCAGCTTGGTTTTAGATAACATCGGGCGAATCCCGTCTCCGTTGATAATACCTCTAGTACTGATTAAATTAGCATGTCGTTGACCAATCAGAAGTATGGGTTGCATGTCCTGCAGATTATTTAGATCTACCAGATTTTTGGGAACGAGTTCTTTTAGTTTGTTGTAATTAACTTGTTGCGATGGAAGCTTTAAATCATTGATCAGCCATTCATCTTCTAGGTGGTATTTATTACCACATTTCGCACTAATAGTTAAGCTAACTGATTTGGCATCTGTCCAACTGTCCAACTGAAGCAGAATGGTTTGCTTTTGCCTTCTATTCCGACTTCTGAGGCCAAACTCATATCCATAATTGAAAGGGAATACTGTAAAAAGGAAAACAACCTTCACGTTTGAGTTCTGTATAAAAACTGATTTTATTTCAATAGGTCTTTGCTTACGTAACTTACATGAAATTCTTATAATATACTTATCTATGGTCTACGCAGAGACCACATCTGTTTGCCTGAGCGCGAGCCTTATCAACGGTCTCCCGCAAGGGGACCCTTTGTGCAGTGTGTGAACTATATTTAGCGTTGATTATCCTAATTGACATGGAACTTCCAATTATTAATTGTTTGTCTATTGACTCTTCTTCTACTAAATTAACTGTTGTAAGAACGTCATTTACTTCAATTAATACGGATGGTGAACTAAAAACAACCTCACTTTCCAAGTGAGGTCCTGCCGACGGAATATTACGACAGTGTATTTGCTCACCTTCTATTCCTTTAGAAATCGTTAAGCTACCTAACTCTTTTTCTTTTAATGGACTCGATAATAACGTTTTTGAATATATTTTATTTGATTCTAAACTATTCTCCTTATGTTTGAATTCACTACAACAAATTGATTCATCGAGATAATTAGAAAACTGTTTCTCTGCCAGGGTAAGAAACTCCTCTGTCTTAACAACCACAGGAAAGTATCCTTCAATGCGGAATCTTTTCTCTATGATCGTTACTATATTTTGAACATCGAATTCTAATACACTAATAATGCGTTCAAATTCATTGGTTTCAAAATAACATCTAGCCTGTTCCACCACATTAAACAATTTTGTTGCTAAATAGATAATCTTATTTCTTCTTATGTTAAGAGAATCCTTGCAGCCAATTAAATTCTCCACTGTCTCATCGAGATATTTGTTTAATTGTTCGACTTTCTCTAAGAAAGCCTGCCTTGAAACATAATGGCTAAAATCGGACGACATCGTATTTTTTATATTACAATATTACTAATATCGAACTTATCTGATTATAACGTTGACATAGCCCATTGATGACGATAGCGTTCTTCCAAGGATGTTGTCGAAGACTTTTTTGCAGCGACGATTTCGATGATTCTTGGCGACGACTTCCCTTGGTGACAAGGTTCTGCAGCCAGCGACGTGGAGAGGATTTCGTAGTCAGCAAGTCTTCTTCCCTTCTAAGATGAAATTAAGTTGTGGTGCCGAGATCGTCTTCTCGGTAGCTTCGATGTTTTGATTTATCCCAGATTCGGGATATTAAAAAATGCAATATTGCATCTGCAGGTTATTTGCCCAATGGTGTATTTATAGGAATATATGTATTTTCCCATAATCCAAATTAATGGAGTTGAACGCTTATTTGCAATTCAATTCAAGGCCCGTTTGCAATATTTATCTATATATTGCAGGCTCTTGTTAACCATAGTCAAGCTAATGGTAATATTGACACTTATTACAAATGTTATTTTGTGGGCACTTTTTTTTTAATGCATTTTTCACAAAATTTCATATTTTTTTTTTATATATCCGCTGTTTTGGCCACGGACACGCCTTACCAACTTATTGGTTTAAATATATAAATCACTATATTTCTCTATATATTTATCCGAAGTTAAGGCCTCGGAAACGCCTTACCGACTTAAGCAACCTTTAGCTGTTAAAAACAGAATCTTTAAGGTGCTTAAAAACAAAAAAGACTCTTTGCTTGTCTTTTTGCTTTTATCTTGTTCAACACGTTGTCTCTTACCTCTGGTGGGGGAAAACAATCGTGTGAATCTATTGCTACCTTTAGCTGCAAGCGTCTAGCACTCAGCAGAATCTTTAAGGTGCAGAAAATCTCTGAGTCTCTTACCACTGGTGGGGGAAGACTACAGCGAGGCCCGGCCAATTGTTCCGCAAGGAATCAAAAAGGGTCGAATGACCAAAATGAAAGGGAATCCTGTAATAAGGAAAACAACCTTCACGTTTGAGTTCTGTATAAAAACTGATTTTATTTCAATAAGTCTTTGCTTACGTAACTAACATGAAATTCTTACAATATACTTATCTATGGTCTACGCAGAGACCACATCTGTTTGCCTGAGCGCGAGCCTTATCAACGGTCTCCCGCAAGGCGACCCTTTGTGCAGTGTGTGAACTATATTTATAGTCAGGCTCAAGTGGCCTGTACTAATGATTACAAGTGTTAGCACTGCTCCCTTGTAGGGTTTGAGTTACAGATCGTTATTTACGGCTCTAGATCAATTAACATATTGACATGTATCAAACTCGTAAAGTATTAGATTTATTATAAAAGGTGTTCTTCTTGAACAATAATTGTTGATGTGCTGCCTTCATCCAAAAATGCAACAATGTCCTTGGAGCCCTTTTGGCCGTAGACTGTGACAGCAACCATCTTGAGCAATGCTTCTCTTTTGGATTCCGAAACACATCCTGTTATGTTTTGTGCGACATTTGTATTTGGCCGTTTGTGAAGTAACTGATTATGGAATTTCTCGCAGATATCGATTTTACACTGCTGTCTTTCATTGCATGGGCTTTTATGGTACTTCAAACAGCAACAACAGAATTTGTGTCGGTTGGCCATGTCCCAGCGTTTTTTACGTCTGACTTTAAAAATATGTTGCATTTGGTAAGAGCATGTCGTTCCTCGCTGCAAATGGGACACATCGTCTTGGGTTTACCCTTTGTTGAGCTCGTTGTAGTTTTTTCCAATTGTTCCGGTTCCGTGACTGTCGCTTAATTGTTGATTAAAGTAATTTTTTTAAAAAAGGCAATATCGTTTATCAAATCAGATGGTTTTTGCGACCAATCGGCTAAGTTTTGAAATGTGCAAAATGAGGCACTAATTTTCTTCTCTTTTAAAAATGTGCCCCAATCTCGGAGGTATTGCTCTGATAGCTTTCCAATCGCCATTGCCAAAAGCCTTTTGGTTTCGACTAGGTTTCTGTCTGTGTACTCTAACCCGGCGCAAATGTTTTGAATGTTGCAATTGAATTCTTCAAAATCTGAGAGCTCTGTTACTTTCTTTATTTTGTGCGCTTTTGTTGTTAGTTCCAGTGCAATGTTTTCAGGACCACCATATGATTTGTTTAGAATGGATATAATTCTGCTTGGCTCTTGAGCAGCGATAAGCAGTAGCTCCACTTTTGCTCTTGCCGCACCTTTCAGGGCTTTTGAGAGTCGATGATCATTTTCTCCATTCGAAAACCCACAACGTTGGCTAGTTGCTTAAAACTCGCTAATAAAATGTTTCCATTTAAGCGCAAATGTTCCATCAAACTCCAAGTTCTGTCCACTAAAATTTTGCCGTGCTAGCATTTGTGTTATCATTTTTGTGGTTGATTGGTTTGAATCCTGAGTTTCTTCAAAGTTGTGTAAGGGATGCTGATCTTGGCTCTGGTGATGACGTATCCATTCCGATGTACGCTCGCGCTGTTCCTGATTCTGAATCGCTGATCGAATGGAGTTCTGGGATCGAATAGAATTTCTAGCAGAATACTCTGAAAGAACAGATTTAGCTTTTAGAACATTTTTCTTACTGACCAGTGCATATTTTTCAGCAAAAAGAAGATTCAATTCTCTTGCCAGCATTTCTATGGATTCACGCGTTATAGCCAACTCCTCTTAATTGGCGAAAGAAGGGCCGTTTTCTGATTCCGTAAGTTTGCGTTTGATTTCCATGAGTTTGTCTTCTTTGTTGAAAATTGCTCACTGTATTTCAACATTTTCCGTATCCACATCTTGTATCTGTTCCAGGATGATCAACTTTTTTGTCAGTTTTGAAGCATCGGATCCTTCAGTGTCTTCGGTGGCGACAAACGTTATGGCTTCTACTATATTTGTAGCCAATTCGTTTTGTGTCGCGTTCTCACCCACACTTATGTCGAAGAATGCACAGACTCGCAATAACGCGTTTGGACTGATTTCCTTCCCTATTTCCCGTACATGTTCCTGTTTTTCGGATTCGCTGTAAGAAAGGCCTCCAAAGGCGCGAAGTTGCCTCTTTATTAAGGTTTCCGTGACGAATTTTCGATACATTGCGAAATGGACGTCTCGGAGCGATTGGGATTTCCACGAATCAATGTTGGTAATCTGCTGCTGATTCCATTTCCACATTTTTGATTCGCAGTGTTGTTATGGACTGTATTTTAAGGTGTTAGTGTCGAAATATCGATCCTGCGATCGAAGGACCACTTTGTTGAATAATATTCGAGGCGGTTTAATTGTTTATAAACTTTTCTCTTTATTTCTTAATTTTCTGCGACCGGCTTGGCTTCGCTTTTTTTCTTCGAGTGACCAACTTCTTTTTTGGTTCAAATACATTTTCATTGAAATCTGGTATTCTTTTGTTAGAGGTGTTCATACAAATAAAATAAAGAAGGAATAAAGAAAGTTAAATTGAAATTATAAAATTTAGCAATAACATACCTCATGGAGTAAAAGTCTAAGATAATAACATTCACTATTGTTGGGATGAACAGTGTACACACGACCCAAACATTGATCATTTTTAACCCCAGGGAAATTTGGAACATCAACCCCTCGTTTTCTTCTTTGAAATGATTTGTTATTCCACGTGTAAAAAGAAGCCACTTCGGCATACAATTCATTATGAGAGAAGTCTAACACCATAACATAATGAATTGTATGCCGAAGTGGCTTCTTTTTACACGTGGAATAACAAATCATTTCAAAGAAGAAAACGAGGGGTTGATGTTCCAAATTTCCCTGGGGTTAAAAATGATCAATGTTTGGGTCGTGTGTACACTGTTCATCCCAACAATAGTGAATGTTATTATCTTAGACTTCTCGCAAATGAGTCAATTTTGCAAAGCTCAAAAAAGGCAATTAGTGTCGTAGTTGGCAGTTTCATTATCTGATTAGCCAATTGATTTGGATTATCTGGATTGAAGTATATCCTTTGACCGTTTTCCAAATGCACAGCTAATTGAGTGATTGCTGGATATCTCTCATGTATGGGAAACGCTAAAATTCTCCATACCGCTTCTGAGCTGCTTATATATCGACCACTTTCATATAATTTTATTTCGTCTCTTACGTTTTCTATTGCAATTGTCGCTTAATCACTCCCTTTATTAATGTACTTACAGACATACTTAATAGACTTTACTGAGCTGCAGTATTCTACATTTAAATGGGCTCTAAGAGCACGCGAAAGAGTTGGATTATACGGCACAACCCAACGGTTATCTATAATGTTACCATTGATTACAATAGTAAAACCACTATCTATTGGAGCCCTTCGCCTATATTGTGGGTAACCGTCTTTCCCAGTCAAAGTATCTTTCAAAAACTGCCTTGGAAATCTTTTTGTGCATTTACCTTCATTCATGCAAGGCGATTTCGAATTTAATGCCCCGCAGGGTCCATGAATCATATTTGCCCTGACAATATCATGAAGTAGAGGATCCTTATCAGGATCGGGAATTTCAGCACTTATGATAGAATCAATTTGCTCAGGCATAATATGAGATTTTAGCCAAAGAAGTATGTGTACATGTGGCAGGCCACGCTTTTGCCACTCTATTGAATACATGAAGCACTGGACTTCACCAAATAAATTGCCTTTATCCAATAAAAACATTAATATTTTTACCTTTAAATGGAAAATTCGAGCAATAATGTCATGGGGTTTTTGACCCGGATATAACGCTTTTGTTATATCATCCCATTTAGGATTGCATGTAAATGTTATAAAGAGATCAGGGCGATCATAGTGTCGAACATACGTCATAGCATCCTGCGTCTTTTCATGCATATATCGTGCGGAACCAGTAAATGTTGAAGGTAAAATTACCATTTGTCCAAGTTGGCGTGCATCTGCATCTTGGCCGCCTATTGCATCTTTAAGATGTATATAAGTTTCTGCTCTTAATTTTGCTTGATTGTTTCGAATATAATTTAGTCTTTCACTATCGATTTTTGCGAACATATCTGTCACAAATTGACTAAGCAAAGATCTCGAACGCAATAAATGATTGTCTTTAGATGATCGAACCATTAATCTATAACTATAGAAGTCTAATGCTGACACGGTCTTTTTTAAGTCTTTTTTTGACACTGGATCAATTCGAGGTATGTTAATAGAATATCCATCCTCTCCATGACAAAATAGTAAAGGATATTGTAAACTGTCATATGAGCGATGGATTTCACTTATGCGCTGAAGTTTGTTTTCATAACTTTCAATAACAATGTCTCTCTTTTGAAATTGTTCGCCAATTAATACCAACGAAACTTCTTTGGCTGCAGGAGCATTATAGCGGCCTCTATGAGCATCAGCTGGTTTTTTTTCAGCGTTAATAACCATTTTAAAATCCCGGCAATTTTTTGGAACTTTTTGTATTTCAGTTTTGAACCCATTAATATATGGATTACAATTGTGCAGCATTATTTGGAGTGCCTTTACTAAGTCATGTTTAACGTCAGAATAATGTTTTCTCCTTAAATTAACTTCTGTATCATCCTCGCCAACAAAATAAATTTGCTCCTTTTGAGGAGCCGGCAAGAGGCTACCAACCAAGTGATACACTTGACATTGAACTTTAAATGTATGCATGAACCTATCTTTGACAATTTTCGTACTACCAAATGACGTCATTTGAAAGCAATTGTTGTACTTTCTTATAAACGCCATGAAGTGATTATGGTCAGGATGACTACCCATTATCAAGCTATTTAGGGGCTCTGGTAAATTTGTGTAAGAAGGAAGTTTAACTTTTCCTTCTTTACAACATATACCTTTAGGCTCATTTTTATACCCGTTACTCGTAGAGTAAAAGGGTATATTGTATTTGTGCAAAAGTATGTAACAGGGAGAAGGAAGCTTTTCCGACCCTATAAAGTATATATATTCTTGATCAGGATCACTAGCCGAGTCGAACTAGCCATGTCCGTCTGTCCGTCCGTATGAACGCTGAGATCTCGGAAACTATAAAAGCTAGAGGATTGGCATTTTGCATGCATATTCTTGGAGTTCCTACGCAGCGCAAGTTTATTTCAAAATGGTGCCACGCCCCCTCTAACGCCCTCAATCGCCCTACACCATTTTTTGAAAGGTGTCTGGCGCCCACACCATTAAAGATTTTGGAAAACTAAAAATGCAGTTTTATTGTGACTCTCAATACCTATCGAAATGTAGAAGAAATTTTTCAAATCGGACCATTCGTTTAAAAATTATGCCCGATCAAAGATTTTATATATCTATCTCCCTCGCACTCCCTTAGCTGAGTAACGGGTATCTGATAGTCGGGGCACCCGACTATACCGTTCTCTCTTGTTTTTCCATTTTAAAGCTCCACAAAATCCGCACTTCTTGTCCATCGCTCCTAATTGAACATACTTATCAGTATCATAGTCTATCGCAGCATTATAATGAAATGCAGAATTTATTTTATTTCCCAAGACGCTGCAGCTTCTACATTTTCTGATTCATTTGCACTTGCACCTACAGCTACTACGTTTTTTGCGAGTCTTTTCTTTTTTGGCTTTTCACGATACTTTTGTGATGCAGTCTTTGATATTTTTTTAGCTGTTCGGTCAGAAAATCGGACTCGCCTCTTTTTTGTTTTTTTTGGGGTGGGTGGAAGATAAAATTGGCTTGGAGAAGGAGAATTCGTGTTTTGCCTGTCTTCTAGTGGAACTAACACATCAAAATGTCCATTGGAGAGATCGCCACTAAAAAGCAGTCTTTTTATAGGACTCCCTTCTGTTCCAAAGTGGGTAAGAATTTTCTTTGTTAAATGAAATCCATTGTAGTAGATTTCAATAAAAATTGGGTACAATTCCCCTGCAGCCATTAACTCAGAAGTAGCACCATAAGTGTGAGGGCGCATCATTTCACGTTCATAATCTAAAGGATTGTCATAAATGTTTCCTTCAGAATTAACCGTATAATTTGCGAAATGATTCCACCGTCCCACAACACTCCTAACTATGGCCTGGCGTATCTTAGCAGACAAACCTTCATTTCCGTTTAAAATGTAGGAAAGTGCATTAAATAGGCAAGCTCCATCGCCTGTTATTAAAATTATGGAGTGAGGGACTAATACACCATCTATCTTTAGGTTTTCAATAGCCATATTGATAACTTAATTAAAAGTTAAACTCCAAAAATGTTCGATTATAAAATGTTTTGTTAAAAACTAACGAAAATTGCAATACATAGAAGTTCACTACGAATGCAAAAGTAAAATTAAATTTGCATTCAGCCTGTAAAATACAGACCGTAGTAAACTTTTAATAAGCAATTTATAAAACAAACTGTTTTTTTCAGAAGAAATTATTTGCTTTTTTTTAAACAATCTACCGAAAATCGCAATACATAAATGCAATTAAGTTGACGACGAATGCAAAAAAAACTTTAGTTTGCATTCAGCCTGCAAAATACAGACTGTAGAAAACTTATAGTCAGCAATTATGTTTTGTTAGAAACTATTGAAAATTGCA
The DNA here is from genome assembly GCA_035046095.1 of Drosophila pseudotakahashii. Lineage (NCBI taxonomy): Eukaryota > Metazoa > Arthropoda > Insecta > Diptera > Drosophilidae > Drosophila > Drosophila pseudotakahashii. Next base: position 59,069 of record JAWNOE010000059.1, read on the forward strand.
ATACATAGAAGTTCACTACGAATGCAAAAGTAAAATTAAGTTTGCATTCAGCCTGCAAAATACAGACCGCAGTAAACTTATAATCAGCAATTTAAGAAACAAACTGATTTTTTCAGTCGAAGATATTTGCTTTTTTTTTAAACAAACTACTAAAATCGCTATGTATTGCGATGCAATTAAGTTGACTACAAATGCAAAAATAACTTCAGTTTGCCTTTAGCCTGCAAAATGCAGACTGTAGAAAACTTAAAACAATTTTACAACGTAATTGTTTACTACAAATACGAATTTGTCCCAAATTTGTATTCAGCCTGCTAGAACATACTGTAGTAAACTCTAAAATGATTTAAGGATTAGTTTAATACAAATGCAAACCTATAATGGACAAATTTTCATTAGCCTTTAAAATGCAGGCCGTATATATCTTAGCACTACATACTAACCCGATGTTTACTACGAATGAGTATTTAGCAATTAACTAATCTTTCATCCAGTCTATAAGTAAACAGACTGCAGTAAACTGCAAAAAGAAGAATACTAATACATCTACAATGTACATACACATATTCCGCAGTTTACTACAAATGAAAACTTTCATTTAGCCTGCTTGATACAGGCTGTAGTTAGCTGCAGAAAAATCATACATTATTTAATTAATTTGCACTCAAACCAAATGTAAACATACATACATATGTACATAGGTAAGAAATATAGCTTACTCGAAAATGTATTTAAAAAAGAACAGCCAGGATTCCAAAAATTCTTATAGAGCACTTTTTCACTTCCTCACTCAAATTTGACTTTTTGGTTTGTGGCCTGCGAAAGTGCGTACAATAACAAAACCAAAACTCTTAAAAAAAGTATAATTTGCTGTCTCTTCCTATTGCTGTCCCTTTCTGTAAGCCAGTGTATGCTGCTGAATAGGAATGCTGCTGCTGTGTCTTTCTCGGACTCGGCTAGTGATCCTGATCAAGAATATATATACTTTATAGGGTCGGAAAAGCTTCCTTCTCCCTGTTACATACTTTTGCACGAATACAATATACCCTTTTACTCTACGAGTAACGGGTATAAAAACAACAACCAGATTCAGAAAAGGAATAAAAAAAGAACTAAAAAATTACAAAAACAAATGCTCAAAATAAAAAGACGCATTACACATTTAAGGGCGAAATATGCCATGATTTGCATTTGGGGGGGGGGGGGGGGGTCTAGGGCATCCATTCTCTCCAAATACTCTACCCTTGTAGTCAGGGCCCTAATGTTCTGCTGAGCCTGCTGCAAGGAGGTGGTCAGGACTGCCACTGCCCTGCCGCTTCCAATAACTTGGCCTTTGTTGCTGGGGAAGCCGCTGTTCTGGCTGCGCTGCTGCGTAAGGCGCATTTTGTTGCTGGATTTGCTGCTGTTGTTGTTGCTGCACTTGCTGTTGTTGTAGTTGGTATGATTTTGCTGCTGTTGTTGTTGGTATGACTGCTGTTGTTGTTGGTTTTGCTGCTATTGTTGTTGGTATGGCTGCTGTTGCTGTTGGTTTTGCTGCTGTTGTTGTTGGTTTTGCTGCTGTTGTTGTTGCTGGACTTGGGGTTGAACATCCAGTTGCTGCATCTGTGGCTGTTGCTGGCCTAATTGGCGAAGAAGGGCCGCGTTTACCGCCCAGAGCCGGTAAATTTCCATCTGAAATTCGTTAGGTGGCCCCTGGCCACCCGCACGTCCGTCTTGTGCATCACCTATGTATTTTTGAACTGACGAAAATCAAAGCGAGGATCAACTGCTTCTTTTCGCTGGCATATATGTATGCGTCGCCAACATATATTTGTCTCACTCACACCAGAGGTCAAATAGGCATAATTTTGTGTGTGTGAGCTTTTTGTTTTTTTCTACTTATATTAGAAGAAGAAGAAACTCATCCAAACACACAAATGTGGTAAAAAAAACTTTGGCACAACAATCTAATTCTGAGAAATGAAGGTCTGTTGAACATACATATATCCCAAATCATAACATTACATAAATTGTCCAGTTCATTTAAACGCTTAATTTGTATCTGTAAGGTATGCTATGATTTCTATACCCAATGATAGCAACAATAGATACGATTTCGCTGATTTGAAAGAAATTTTCAAAAATCTATATCAAAACTGAAATTCTTAAGAAAGTTTCGATAAACGTTTCAGTTATTTCTTTTAAGTGCATTGGAGGTAATTGCATAGTTCAATTTTATTTCAGGACTGACAAAGCTAATAAAACAAATTAGCAAATTAAATGGGAATTTTCATTTTTGATCGCTAAAGTTACATTTAATATTTTGAACACATTGAGGTGCATATTCTGTTTTTTACAAATATTTTTAAGAATAGAGCTCAAAAACTCAAGCTGCTAAATTTTTTCGTAGTGGACATAACAGACCTACACATACAAGTTTTGCGAGTGTAAAAACGTAAACAACGTACGGCCGAATAGTCTCCCCGAAACATTGAAAATTTAGGAACAATGCATAGAACTCTACCATACGTACATACACAGGTAAAATAACATTGGAATTGTACGGCAAAACTTAAAAATTCTTGCGGTATGGCTTGAGCTGGTAATATCCAGATGATCAGCGTTGCTAAGTGAATATTACATCTCCTAACTGGGAATTTTTTAATGTGTATGCAGATACTACATTTGTTTTGGAGAGAAACGCATTTGTTCGTACTTATGTATATCGCAATCGAATATTTTAGCTGGTCTAAAAAAGTAGGCACAACGCATTCATACATGCAGACTTGTCAATGTGTGTGTAAGTCGTTTCGTTTTTTACATTTAAATGTGACAACTACAATTTTTCCCTTCTTTCCCCTTAAATACCCTCAAATGAATTGTTTAAAATCAAATCAAAACAAGAGAGGGTGCCCCGACTATCACATACCCGTTACTCAGCCAAAGTGAGTGCGAGGGAGATGGAGATAGAAAATTTTTAACCTGGCATAACTTTTTAACGAATGGTCCGATTTCTTCTACATTTCGATAGGTATTGATAAATGCAATAAAACTGCATTTTTACTTTTCCAAAATCTTTAAAGGTGTGGGCGCCAGACATTTTTTAAACTCGTTTATTGTGGGCGTAAGGTGATTGTGGGCGTTACAGGGGGCGTGGCCCCCGGCTGAAACAAACTTGCGCTGCGTAGGAAGCCAAAGAAAATGTGTGGGTAATCCCAATTATCTAGCTTTTGTAGTTTCTGAGATCTCAGCGTTCATCCGGACGGACAGACGGACATGGCTAGTTCGACTCGGCTAGTGGTCCTGATCAAGAATATATATACTTTATGGGGTCGGAAACGCTTCCTTCTACATGTTACATACTTTTGCACGAATACAATATACCCTTTTACTCTACGAGTAACGGGTATAAATACCTTATGAATTTAACAAATTAGCTACACATTTGGATTTAGAATTGCATCCATTAGATAATCCGTTCTGGTATCCAAATAGTACAAATTTTATCAGGTGTTTCTAAACCAGAAATAAAAAAACATTGGCCGCCTCTCTTTCGCTTCAAATGACTCTCTCTCTGCTCACTACTCTCTCGCTCTGCTTTTGCTGACGTTGTTTTTGTGAGAGCTGTGTTCGGAAATTGTTCGGCGGTCCGAACTCCCGAAGCAAACAAAAACAACGTGCTGCCAAAAAGGCCCCGCAATCTTGAAATCTAAAAAATCATATAAAATCAACCGTGGGTCCAAAAAAAAAATACCTTACTGATTGTATGGCATAGCTCCACACTTTAAAACAAAAACGGATCCGATCGCATAATCGGTGTGGAAAAATTAATTAAGTGCCCCAACCGGAAGTCGGTTGAGGCTCATCTTCTGGGCTTTCAAAGATTTCCACAAACAAAGCTTAAAAAAATATATCAACTTGTTTGGTTGATAACTGTGGGAATGGTTGATGTTTTAATCAACCAATTTTGAATTTTTCGAGAGTCCTGGGAGTCCTCAGGAGCCGAATTTTAAAAAATCCTTTCTTAGTGCACACCTCCTCTAACACACGATTCAGACCCAATTTTTTCCAGAATTTTAGGACTTTTGGTTTGGGCTGGGGGAACATGACGCAAATCGACATCTACTCTTTTATACTAATACTCGATTATAGATATTACATAATTACAAATTACTTATAACTAAACAAATTTAAGTGTTACAGCGGTCTTATCATTATTAAATATGAATAAATTTGGGTAACATACATAAATCGTACAATAAATTAAGGCCCCTATTATAAACTCTAAGCATTTTAAATTTAAAATTTACCTTGAACGTGCTACCTCTTCTAGGTGAATCGATACCAATCAGCGATGGTTGTTTCTCGCTCTCTTCCTGCTTACGTCCCACAAACTGCAAGATTTATATATAAATTAAAAAACAATAAATAATACAAATTGTAGAACATTTCGCCAAGCGAACAGCATCTCCAATTGGCGGAATCGCCTCCTTGATCTTTTGTTTGTCTATGAATTCTAGACACTCATATGTACATACATATGTAGTTCGCTCCAGCGCCTAAAAATATGGTTAAAGTATTAAACATAAATATAATTTTATGGCCTTAAAAATAACAGAATAGAAAATGCACTCATACATAAGAACTTAGCACGTGTTGTGCAAATTTTAGACACATTAACGCTGCTGCATAAGCATACATACATATGTACATATGTATACATATGTACACAGATGCATTTAGCGTGGCGTGCCTTTTTTCACAGCACATACATGTTCAAAGTAAGTACATATACTAGAAACTCATTTCCACTATTATTAATTGGAAATTCACTTTCACTATTATTAACATTAATAATATTATTAAACACTTACGTTCGAGAAAGGGCAGCGCACTCAAAATGTTTAATTCCTCTAGCCATGTCGATCTAGCCATGTCCGTCTGTCTGTCTGGATGAACGCTGAGATCTCGGAAACTACAAAAGCTAGAAACTTGGGATTAACAACACAAATTCTTGGGCTTCCTCCGCAGCGCAAGTTTATTTCAGCCGAGCGCCACGCCTTCTCAACGCCCACAATCGCCTTAAACGATTTTATGTGTGTGTGTCTGTGTCTGGCGCGCATACCTTGAAAGATTTTGGAAAAGTAAAAATGCAGTTTTATTGTGTTTATCAATACCTATCGAAATGTAGAATTTTTCAAATCGGACCATTCGTTAAAAAGTTAGCTGAGTAACGGGTATCTGATAGTCGGGGCACCCGACTATAGCATTCGCTCTTGTTTTTAGTTTATTTTTTATTTTCTCTTAAAAACATATTTTATTCAAAAAAATTTCAAAATTGGTAAAGGTAAAGATTATAAAAGGATGATTTAGGTGTAAGTCATTTCTTTTTAGAGATAAAATGGTTGCTTTTTGTTAAAAAAAAAATTTATTTTTGCAATTTTAATTTAAATTGTATAAAGTTTACAAGTATAACCATTTTTATACCCTTGCAGAGCATATTATAATTTCAGTCAAAAGTTTGCAACGCAGTGAAGGAGGCGTTTCCGATCACATAAAGTATATATATTCCTGATCAGCACTAAAAGATGAGTCCATCTAGTCATGTCCGTCTGTCCGTTTCTATGCGAACTAGTCTCTCTGTTTTAAAGCTATCGCGATGAAACTTTCCCAAAAGTCTTATTTTTATTGCAGATAGTATATATGTTGGAACCGACCGGATCGGACCACTATATCTTAAGGCTCCCATAGGAATAATCAAAGAAATATAAGAAAATTCATTGTAACTTTGTAGGAAGTAGGCATTTTGATTTTTGACAACTTAAAAACCAAATTAAAAATAAGCACGCAGAATCTGGAACCCCTGGAACTGCACCGATAGAGTATGCATTAAAATATAGGTATTTACTTTATCTGCAAGGGTATATAAGCTTCGGCTGCCCGAAGCTAGCTTCCTTTCTTGTTTTTGAATGGTTTTGGTGAAGGGCACTGAAAAAAATACACTGAACAAAATTTTTGTTATTTTGTTTTCAGAAAACTAAATTTAAAAAAAATGCAATATTTTTGTATAAAAAGCTAATACAATTCTTGATCGATTAGTGAAGATAGACATTAATTACTGAGTGCAACTTTTTCGAAAAAGTGGCAAAAATGGTATATTGTGACCGCTATAACTATAACTCCGGTAGAACTCAAAATTTCGCAAAACCGTTCATATGAAGTTCTTATTTTGTTGTTGTGAACAGGAAAAGCCAACAAGTTTGATGAAAATCGGACCTTCGGATCAGGGTGGCCCACTTGGGAGATTTTGACTCACTTGAGAAATACAATTTTTCTAAAAATCAGAAATACCGTTTTTTTTTTAAATAGACAAATATTTTTTTTGGAATTATGCTGGTTGTTTGGTGGACCCACCCCCGGTCGGTATTGGTTTTTTTCCTTCTTGGTCGTTAATTTATTTGTATTTTCATTACTTCAACGGGTGGATGATGTATGTGTTGTTGTGTTTCGTTCTTGTTTGTCATCTTATTATACCCGTTACTCGTAGAGTAAAAGGGTATATTGTATTCGTGCAAAAGTATGTAACAGCTAGAAGAAAGCATTTCCGACCCTATAAAGTATATATATTCTTGATCAGGATCACTAGCCGAGTCGATCTAGCCATGTCCGTCTGTCTGTCTTTCCGTCTGTATGAACGCTGAGATCTCGGAAACTACAAAAGCTAGAAAATTGGGATTAACCACACATATTCTTGGGCTTACTACGCAGCGCAAGTTTGTTTCAGCCGTGGGCCACGCCCCCTCTAACGCCCACAATCGCCTTAAACGATTTTATGTGTGTGTGTGTCTTTGTCTCGCGCCCACACCGTTAAAGATTTTGGAAAAGTAAATATGCAGTTTTGTTGTGTTTATCAATACCTATCACTATGGACGGAAGTCCATGTAGTGACGAAGCGCACAAGGAGAGTGTGCGAAGGCGACTACTATATATAGCCGCAGAATTGAAATCTGCTGTGATGGTCCGATCATAATGAGTGATACACCAATAGAAAGGTATCGCAAAAACTAACAGGATTGCATACCAAGACATAAAGAAAATCAATTTGATTGGGAGAGAGAGCAGAGGAAGTAAAAAAAGGAAAATTTCAAATTTTGGAGCTGTTGGGACCGGTGGGGATAAATGCCTCCTTGCATTGTTTTAGTTGTGTTCCAATTGCAAATACGGGGTCATATGATAAAGTCAGATGCTCCGTTCAAAAGATATAGCCAAAGTAAGATTTCCTTCTTCTTCCCAAAATGAAAATTTAATTCTGTTTATCAGTTTGTGAGTTTGTCCCAAAACGTTGGTTTAAAATCGTGGAAATTTTATATGGTGTTAAACAGCTCGATATAAAAAACATTAGTTCTACCACTTTTGGAAAAACTCGCTAGTTTAGCGGGAAAACAGCTATAATTGGCTAAATTTCGTAAGCCCATTACTTGCGATATACTTAAGCTATAGACTTGTGCTTTACCTCAAATTAAAGATATTTTGAAGTACAATAAACGCCTTCTCAACACTATTTATGTATATGCAATAGCTAAAAAGTTATGCACAAAACCATTTTTTTTAAAGGTTATTTTTAGCTTTTTTTTATTTTTCTCTAAAACGGCTCTAACGATTTTCTTTAAAACTTTAAACTATATAGACCTTAAGATTCCTTAAATTTTGGTATTTAACACATTACTGTAAAAAATCACGTTTAAAAGTTATTCAGAAACAAAAATAGCCACTTTTGCCAGCTCAGAAGAATAAACGCTGCCCAAGCATTCAATTTTGTAGGTACGTATCCAAACTGTATTTCAGGGTCTTGGAATCATTTCAATTGTTTTAAGGAGTTGCAAATAGGAAACTTTTGTTTCACGACTTTTGGAAAAACCCGCTGCTTTAGCGGGAAAAAAGCTAAAAATAGCTAAGTTTCGTTAGATCGTTAGTTCTACACTACTAAAGCTACAGACATGTGCTATACCTCGTTTAAAAGTTATTTTGAAATACTTGAACGCCTTTTTAAGTTAATTCATTTAAATCCTATAGTTTAAGAATTATGGTTGAACCATTTAAATTTAAATGAATGTATTAGCTCCTGTGAGAGCAAATGTAAACAAACAAAAACTTCTGATATGAAATAAAAACACCTCTTAACGAGGTAAAAAACTAGTGACGATCGCACCTTCAACCTACAAAAGTTCTGATATCAACATTTTTGACGAAAAATTATTACACTCGTCATTAAATACACTTTCTAATATTTTCTCATTCGGCACGCTGCAATAGAAAATGCATGTGAAGGGAAAAAGGCTGGAATAGTTTGCTAGGGCGGGCCGAATCAGAAAATGTTAGAAAGTGTATTTAATGACGAGTGTAATAATTTTTCGTCAAAAATGTTGATATCAGAACTTTTGTATGTTGAAGGTGCGAGTCACTAGTTTTTTGACCTCGTTAGAGGTGTTTATACCCGTTACTCGTAGAGTAAAAGGGTATATTGTATTCGTGCAAAAGTATGTAACAGGTAGAAGGAAGCGTTTCCGACCCTATAAAGTATATATATTCTTGATCAGGGTCACTAGCCGAGTCGATCTAGCCATGTCCGTCTGTCCGTCCAGATGAACGCTAAGATCTCAGAAACTACAAAAGCTAGAGAATTGGGATTACCCACACTTATTCTTTGGCTTCCTACGCAGCGCAAGTTTGTTTCAGCCGGGGGCCACGCCCCCTCTAACGCCCACAATCGCCTAACGCCCACAATAAACGAGTTTAAAAAGTGTCTGGCGCCCACACCTTTAAAGATTTTGGAAAAGTAAAAATGCAGTTTTATTGCATTTATCAATACGGACCATTCGTTAAAAAGTTGTGCCAGATTAAAAATTTTCTATCTCCATCTCCCTCGCACTCGCACTTTGGCTGAGTAACGGGTATCTGATAGTCGGGGCATCCGACTATAGCGTTCTCTCTTGTTATACCCGTTACTCGTAGAGTAAAAGGGTATATTGTATTCGTGCAAAAGTATGTAACAGGGAGAAGGAAGCTTTTCCGACCCTATAAAGTATATATATTCTTGATCAGGATCACTAGCCGAGTCGAACTAGCCATGTCCGTCTGTCCGTCTGTCCGTCTGTCCGTCCGTATGAACGCTGAGATCTCGGAAACTATAAAAGCTAGAGGATTGGCATTTTGCATGCATATTCTTGGAGTTCCTACGCAGCGCAAGTTTATTTCAAAATGGTGCCACGCCCCTTCTAACGCCCTCAATCGCCCTACACCATTTTTTGAAAGGTGTCTGGCGCCCACACCATTAAAGATTTTGGAAAACTAAAAATGCAGTTTTATTGTGACTATCAATACCTATCGAAATGTAGAAGAAATTTTTCAAATCGGACCATTCGTTAAAAAGTTATGCCTGATCAAAGATTTTATATATCTATCTCCCTCGCACTCCCTTAGCTGAGTAACGGGTATCTGATAGTCGGGGCACCCGACTATAGCGTTCTCTCTTGTTTTATTTGTATTTAAACACGTCATCTACTTTTAAATAGAAACACACATACACACAATATACACAAAAAAAAAACTTGGTAAAATCAACTGTTATAATTGTCAATCAGTCCCCAACCACAAAAAATAGTCAATTCTTCTAAGTAAATAGTTACTTTCACAACAACAAATACACACAATTAGCAAAGACACACACCTATATCCATGACAAAATTGACAATTTTTTGTAGTTGGGGTCTTTTTGACAATTTTTTTTTTTGTGTGTACAAATTAGTCATCTGCATGAATAACAAAAAATACATATTCGAATTGACAATGTTCAAAATGAGTTGAATGAGTTGGAATATGTAGGGAAACTGGCTTGAATAAATAAGTGTGCTGACGTAAAACTCAGTCGAACCAGAAAAAGTGATGTACAACGAATCGAGTAAATAGGAACACGAACAACTCAGACGAATTTATTCGAATCCATTCGAATTCTTACATGACGTCATAAGGACAAAATGTAAAATAAAATTTGCTTTGAAATACATATATATTTGGTTTTTTTTTTTTTTTTAAATTACAAATCTACCTTTAGTTTTAGCTTGCCACAGAAACCAACCATGCCATTTTTATATTTAAATTCTAAGAATTCGCGGAGAAGCACCAAATGGTGTGGTGGATTATATTATTACTACATATATTTAATTTATGTTGGAATGTAAAAACATTATTTGATTAATTTTATCCGGATTGGTGGCTATTCGACAACGCTTGTCCGTGATTAAGTTTCTAGCGTTAGAAAAAGTTCGCTCGGATGCCGCGCTGCTCGCCGGAATACAGAATATTTTGCAGCTCGTTTTGAACAAAAGCGGAAAGAAATTTTTGTGCACATTCCACCAAGCTAACACATTAAAGTCGGTCGCGTATTGAACATTGATATTCGAATATCCCGTAATTTATTTTCCAACTTTGTCCTCCGATGTTTCAACTGGGTGGACATCTAAATATTCCGCAAATTCATCGTCAGGTAAATTGGTTGCTGCTGCGTTTGTGCCAGAATCTTTAAGAAACTGATTCATTATTTCTTTGCAGTCAGAAATTACAGTTTCCCTTTCAGCGGGCGAAAATTGTATGAGCTTATTGGTTGGGGGGAAAAGGAACAAGGCCATGTCATGATACTTTGTCAAATTTGGTGTTACTGTGCATACAATTTGGTTAACTAGTTCGTTCTTAATACATTGAATAATATCAATATCATTCGACTCGATCTGGCAGGTTTTCTTTAATTTATTTAGATTCGGGAGTACCTGGTGAACTGTAGGGCATTTTGACGCTTCCAGTTTTTTAGAAACATTTTCAAAAGGTTCCAGCAATCTGACAATGCATCCCACATGGCTTATATTGATTCCCTCAATTCTATTTGTTTGGTTTCTATCCTTTAGAATTGCGGTAACCTCAATCCAATTGATTTCAATCGACTTCAACAAGTGTTGAAGCGTGTTCCACCGAGTGGGACATAGGCTTTTCAAAGACACATCCAACGTTGCGTTCATGCCTGACTTTTTAAAGTACTTCACAAGCTTGCTGCAAGTAGTAACAATACTTCCTATTTCAGGAACGGCATCTATTGCTTTTTCAATGGCGTTGTTAAGCAAGTGATTGACGCAATGAATTTTCTGAAAGTTGGAAAAAGCTTTGATCATATTGGACCCCCGATCAGTAACAATGACGGGTCTATCCGCGTCGAGATCACATCCGAAATCTTTTAAAATTTCTTTAATTAAAAAGTAATTAAACTTATAAGCCATATAGATTAGACTGACAAACCTGTGGTGCGTGTGTCTTTCATTGACTTCATGGCCATAAGACGATCAACAAGAACTCCATCCTTAATATAATGTATTGTACAAGACAAATACGACGATTTTAAATAATTGTCAGTCCATACGTCCTTGGTGATGGCATATCCCAAGACTTTGCATTGTTCGATTTCATCTTTTATTGGACGAAAATGCGATGCATATATGACGGAAATGTTCCTCGAGATGGTAGTTGGATGTGGTAACAACAGTTCTTGAGAAGCCATTCAGTTATTACTGCAACACCCTCTTCCTTAGTTGCCTTACTCACATCAATAGTGAAACCTTTTTCAAATTTAGGGGCACTGGCTACATAGCATTTGTGTTTATGCAGGTTAGATGTGCTTCCTGTAAATTTAAAAACCGAAAAACACGTCTTACAGGCTACCAGGTCGTTCAATTCTTCGCCATCATCGGTTTTTATTCGTGAAAAAAATTGCCACACTTCGCTTCTGCCTCTCTTCATAATTAGGGTATATACTCCACTTTGCAGCTTCTCTTTTACATTTAGTGCATTCACCCCTGCTACCTATATCTAAATTAATAAAGGAGTAACAATAAAAAATGTCCAGTAGCAAATTCCACCCAGAACGGATTGACATAAAAATCTAAAAAAATTACATTAATTCGGAGAAAAATTAGAAGCCGCGTGTGAGGTACACATTAGAACCAAAAACGACGCAAAAAGGCCCCAAAATTCGATTTGTTTTTTTTTAATTCTTTCTTTTTCCATTTTTCTGTTATAAATGTTGTTAAAATGATTTAAAAATGTGATGTTCATAATCTTATGGCATACCCGCAAATAGCTGCATTTAAATTTTATGGAAATTCAGCCTCCTTTACCAAGTCCCCAATATTTTCAAATTTTGTTTTGCATTCTGACGTCACGGCCTCCACATATGTATGTATGTATGTTCTGCTGGCGCACTTTGCATAAAGTCGTACATGTATGTGTGTATGTCATGCTGTCGCACTTTGAGTGTGACCGCGCAAGGGAAAAAAGATGAAAATTCCACAGTCACAGCAGATTTAAAATGCGCGGTTAAAATATCGATTATATCGAAAATCGATTCTTTTTGCGCCATTTTTTTTTATCCAAACGTTAAATTTTAAAAAAGATTTTCCTGTATGCAAAATTATGCTGCTCCGATCAGCTTTAGAATTTGGAAACAGTTATACAGTCGAAGTTTTCCTTAAAGTTATTTTTATTTTTAAAATCCAAGAACCCGATCAGCTCAGACGATATGTTTCCAAACTATCTATTAGTTTTCAAACGTTGAGTTATTGACAAACTGTGGATTTGTAAAAAACAAAAAAAAACATTAATTCGCTCCGCTGCGTACACACACACGCACTAAATATGTATTAGCAAAAAAATGCGTATTTAACACACATCCACTAGAAATGTGCGTGTGTACGTGTGTGTGCGCATTGCAGCTGACTAAGGAAGTGAGATTTGCTTAGATTCAAATTCATGATAATACTGATATCCTTTTGCTAAAAAAATATTTCATTTACATTCCCCAACAGATTTAAAACATTTTCTTACAGATTTTTGTGTTTTAAAATTCAAATCGCATTGAAAATATTAAAAGAACACAAAATATTCAAATCAATTGATTCTCTTGCTCTTCCTTACACGTGCCTCAAATTGTTTAAACAAATGGAAATGTTTAAACAATTTGATTCACGGCACCCCCTTCCACCTGCCTTCCTTATTTATTAATATAACTTATGCAAACAGTCCATTAGAATTTTAGAAAGATTTAAAAAAACACATAATGGTTTTTCAAGTTTTTGTATTTTCCTTAAGTAGTTTTACGGAAATTAAGGAAAAAAGTTCTGATCAAGTCTTTTCTCGGCTTATAGGTCAAAAATTAGTCATTTTTTAAATTTAAAATAAGTAGCTTCATTTTCAATTTTAGTTTCCGCAGGCGATGCTGCGGGCTACACACCCTGCTAGTATTTAAATAAAATTGATTAAATACTGAAAAAATCACTCAAACAAGAAAGGAAGCTAGTTTCGGCAAGCCGAAGCTTATATACCCTTGCAGATCATTCTATTAATTTACAAATCGCAAAAATGTTAAATTTCTTATTATTTCACATTAATTTTTCGATCGTTTCTATCACAGCTATATGATATAGTAGTTCGATCCTTCAAAAATTAAAATCGAAATTCGGAAATATTTCAAAATAGTCATATCCCAGAGTAGAAGGGAATGTAATAAAAACCAACAAAGATATAATTTATGGGGTCGGAAACGTCTCCTTCACTGCGTTGACTGAAATCATAATACCCTCTGCAAGGGTATAAAAATGGAAATACACAGCTATCAGTCTAAGGCGAATAAAAAAAAAAAAAAAAACAATTATCAAACCCATTAAATGTAGTATACACATTCAAACAAAAATTATTTTATTGGGGGTGGCTTAATCGTGGAAATACGGATATCCCAGGAAAACTGGTGAAAATCCCCATTAGGAAATATTAACGAAAGACACGGCAAAACTTGTGGTTGTTATGCAACGTTAAGCCTAGCTTAACTAAACTGCTCCAACGAAGCAAGGACTTAATATTTGCTTTAAAAGTACTTACAGCATTGGTTGCCTCTGAAATTAAATTGGGCTCATACTTTTGCTACAAAATAAAAAATACTTTTTGAAAAAAAAAAAACCTAAGCATTTGATCCACAGAACTGACTATTGATCGAAAATTATATTGATCGGAGCAGTAGTATAAGATTTTAAAATCCAAAACAAATTTTAACTTAAATTGCCCCTTTCCGCTCCCCTTTCCTCATAGCACTTCCCCCTCCCCCTCTCTCGGCCATCGTTCTCTTGGCATCCGCTCTCTAAGTTTCGCTCTCTCGGCAGGCTCCCGCAAAATGAGACGCAATAACTTAGAAAATCTAAATAAATTCTTTAAAAATACTAAAATAAATGTTAAAAACTTGAAAAATTAAACTTAAGCATTTGGGCCATAGAATAACTAATGATCCAAAAATCATCTTGATCGGAGCAGTGGTTTGGATTTTTTTAATCGAAAAGTTAACTTTAAATGTAGCCCCCAAATTATGGGGGATATCGAAATTTCATTTAGAAATCTAATTAAGCCTTTTCAATATCTTAAGTTCGGCCAATTCCAAATTTCAAAATTCCAACCACTTTAGAAGTTAAGCAATCAAATAGACCATGTTTTGAGCTTCCAAATATTAATGTTGGAGCTGATTGGGGCCACTGGGGAGACATGTCGGATCTTAGTGGGCGTTTAGATTCCCAATGGAATAGTGTGCAAAAATTTGGCTGTTCTAGCTCTTACGGTTTGGGCTGTAGTCGTATCCCCTTAAAAATCGGTCTTTCATTTAATAATCTTTAGAGATTATGGTTCGATAGTAACAGTAATTAAATATTTCAAATTTAAAGAAATTAAACATAATTTTTATCAAAATATAATTATTAAAGAGTTAAAAAAAAGATGTGAATTTTTTTAATATTTTGTAATAATTAGGGATTTAAAAAAACCACCATTAATTTTTCCTCTCGACTTGGGAACACTTACGGCTATAAACTTGAATAACATATTCATGAACGCAGGCGATAGACACCTATTTACCGATATAGGAACTTTTTTTCGGTTAAAGCCGATTTTTCCTTAATTCTAAAGAAAAATACTTTTTTAGATTTTCCAGAAACTTTTTTTACATGTACCATTCGGAAATTAAGAAAATACGTATATCAGAATTTGAGCGATAAAAAATAAGTTTTTTAGTTAAAATTCTTTTACTTTGAAAATCTGTATCACAGGTTGTAGTTATCCGATTGACCCTGTGTCTTTTGCATTAATTCTTCTAAAACATCGTCTTTTAAAATACAATTTAAAACCAAAAAGGAAGCTAGCTTCGGCCAGCCGAAGCTTATATACCCTTGCAGATCATTCCTGTTCATTTACAAAAACATTATAAAAATTAACTTGCTTATAAGTTATAACAATCTTAATTTTAGCTGCTTTCGTGTTATTTTGGAATTAATTCATTGATCCTTCCTATATCAGCTATATAATATAGCCGTCCGAATTTTGTTAAATTTAATTCGAAATTTGGAAATGTTAAAGAAAAGCTATATCCCTGGAATGAAAAGAATGTAATACAAATCAACAAAGATATAATTTTTTTCCTATTAATTTTCAATTCATTTTCCGACCGTTCTCATGTTAGCTATTTGATATATTAATCCGATTTTTAAAATTTTTTTTTTAAATTCAGAAATATTTAAAAAATATTATTCCCAAGAGTAGAAGGTAATATTTCAAAAAACACCGAATCTAGAATTTTTGTTAGATTTTTTCCCGATTTTTCCTATATTATAAAGTTGTCCGATCCGGTCGTTTCCGACATATATACTACCTGCAATGGAAAGTTTGAGCCCGATAGCTTTAAAAGTGAGGGACTAGTTTGCGTAGAAACGGACGGACAGACGGACATGGCTAGATCGACTCGTCTAGTGATGCTGATCAAGAATATCAATACTTAATATGGTCGGAAACGCTTCCTTCTATTTGATACATACTTTTGCACGAATAAAATATACCCTCTTACTCTACGAGTAACGGGTATAAAAATACATTTTACATTTATTTTTCTTAAAAGGGAGGGTTAAATAAATAATTGTAACAGACTAAAAAATGACATTTTTTATTTTTTTTTAAATTTCAATTACAATTTAAGAAGCCCAAAAACCATTTTCAATGAGTTTTAGTTCGCGTTTTTTAGTATTTTTACTCGTACACACAAAAAAATTTGATTGGTAAAATTAACCAATGAAGATAGTTACGTAACTATAAAAATAGTTATGTGTACTTTTTTTTTGCTCTGGGTGTGTGTTTTTGCTAAATGTGTGTATTTGTTGTTGTGAAAGTATCTATTTATTTGGTAGAATTGACAATTTTTGTGGTTGGGGACTGTTTGACAATTAGAAGAGTTGATTTTACCAAGTTTTTTTTTGTGTAGGGCTCCAACACTAACATAATTTGTTATCAGTTACTGTGTATTATTTTGGCTTAAAACTAGTGTAATCAGACAAACGCTGAATACGGTTTATATGGTACTTGCTGGAAACTTGTGGTTCTTGGCATTGGGATTAGTTTGTAGTAGAGACTAAGAGCAGAAACCATCATTATACTACAAATGTTAAAATGACAATTTTCTATGAAACTTTGTCAGCTGATTAGTCGGAGAAGTCGAGTCTTCTCCCAGGACATTATTAAGAGGTTCCGGGATTAATTTCGATTTGACAATAACAAAGCTGGCATTATTTCAAAGTACCTTAAGGTACCTTATGTTTTTTAAGGTGTTTCTTTCTTTAGTCTAAAAGTGCTTATAAAAACATCGGTTAACAACTTACCTAAAATATGGATTCGAAAACTTTCTTCTTTAGCTGAAAGCTTCGTTTTTAGCAGTTGTTGGCTTGGTTTGTATCGCTATCCATTTTTAGTTAAATTGTTAACCGCTTTTTATAAATGTATAAATTGTATTGGCATTTATAAATGCCATTTTGTTGTTTCTATTTAAACAATCAAAGTGTAGAAAAAAAATTTGAAATCGGTCCCTTCATGAAAAAGTTATGAACAAATAATGATATTCTAAATCATACAAAATGTATATACTAAAATCGTTTTAATACCTTAGCCTTAACTAAAAATTGTTATATTTAATTATGTAAAATGCAAATACTGAATCCATGAACTTTAAAGGTCAACTTACCGAGTCCTTTGGTCTATGGAAAGGATTGGTATAGCACCTGATAAAGTAAAAAGGTTCTAAAAGTCGATACTTAAACATTCCTTTTCGTACCCTAATTGTTTATATGCCCTTTGGCTCTGCATGGATGTAAAAGGGGTTTTTGTTATTTATAGGTTTAATATATTTAAATATTTTTCTTCTATCCACTTACTCACTTACTCCCTGCTTGTTTAAATTTTAAGTCATAATTAATGTTTTTAAAGAAGAAATATTCTTTTTTTCCAGTATACAACTCTTTCTACCACGCCTTTCTCAACCATGCCAACACACGCATCGAACCCTAATTTTGTATTCAAAGAGAGCGTTGGCACCAAAAATAAAGACAGTTTCGCCGCTCCCGAATGTCGTGATCAAAAAGCCGAAGATGGGGACAGTCCGAACCACGAGCTCGAATTAGGCAGCCCAGGCAGTCATGAACGTCACGTCGCCGAGAACTCGTCGATAGACGAAGCACCTAACAATGCAGCGACATATGCTGCTGCAAATGTACGACCTCTCACCCTGCCAATCCTCAACAAGCCGCCCACCAACCGCGCCCATAATATCCTGTACGCCTCCCAGCACCTGCTGCAGCGTTACGACCCGGAGGATCGGCAGATTCACAAGATACCACTGGCCAGCGCAGTCTCTACTGTGGGCAGAGCGGACGACAAACACCCCGGATCCAGAGGTTTCCTCTCGAGGTTTGCTCATGGACTACGTTTCTCGATGCGTCGCAAAAAGAAAGAGCAGCGGGACCAGATGCAATCGTTAGTGGTCAAGGTGTCTCCCGTAGAAGAGTCAAGGCAAAGAACGTGGAAAGGCAGATGGACTGACTTTGTCCAAATCCCTCTGAAGCCGCCGAGAATTCCGACATGCATCCAACTGGATAGTTTGCCCTCCGAGGCAAGCTCTGCCAACGGCCACTGCAGCCAGCAGTCGGAAAAGCTAGACCAGACATTTACCCTGAAAAAGGTGACCGGAAAGCCGCCGCTGCCCATGCTGCCACCCCGCAGTGGCATCCTGGCGCATGCGCCTAATGAAGCTGCTAGTGGCACCGTCAGTGCTGCCCATGGCACCGAGGCGTTGATAAGCACCAAACGGGAACAGTACAAACAGTTTGCCGACCAGTTAACGGCGGGCATTCATGCGTCGAGGATGCGGGACACAGAGTCGACACCGCGGGCATGCGTCAGCCAGAACACACAGATGTTTAACCAAAGTGGCAGATATGTTCATGCTTCTAGGCCTACTGTGGTCACCGCCGTTCCTGTGGCTGTTTCTCCCATGAAAGAGATAGGCAAGATGGGTCTGATCGAGACCAATCTGGACACTCAGGAAACGGTTATTTCGGGAAAGACTCGTTCCCTAATGGACATAACTGGCCATCCGCTTAGTCTGCCCCACAAGCGATACATCGTGAAGCGGCTGAATACGACTAGTGCCACCAATGTGGATGAAATTGATGGACAGGCAGTCAAGTCCTCGTCAGGAGGATGTGGCGTCCAACTAGCATCCTTTCGCAGACCGCACAAGAGCATGGAGTTTTTGCTGGACAAGGAGAACCAGAAAAATGTTTTGGTAAGTTCCAGCATGTTGATTTGCTAGATACCACTTACCCTGGACTTAGCCTACTTCTGGTTGGCAGAATATGGTAGTTTTTATACCAAAATATTAACGCTTGCACTATGGAAAAAAAGTCAATTTGTTTGGCATAAATGCAAAAAACTAAAAGTTCACGTAGGAGGGGGGAGGGGGGGTCATCGAAATGATTACGTTTGATTACATGGGGAGGGGATGGCACAATGATTACGTAATCATTTCATATGAATTTTCTTATTTAAAGAAGTTATTCAACAATTTATTTTATCCAATTATATCTACAAACTTTGATAGCGAAGCAGGAAAAAAAAAATTTTCCAGCGGCTGGGCGGCGAAAAAGAGAATGTTGTAAAATAGATGAAACTATTAGAACAATTAAAAAAAAATTTACGCGCTACCAATAACTTGTAGCCGATCATTATCTCATTTTACTCCAAAGTTTCCCAAAGATGTGCAAAGTGTTTAGAGGGCTAAAAAATAAACAAAAATATGGAAAATTTACGTCCCGGTATGTTAAAATACTTCTCAAAACAAATTGTGGTGTAATGGTTTGCATTGTCCAGTTATTGAATGTCTTGTATGTCTCTTTTAGCCGAAAACTAAAAAAAGGATTTGTATTCTGTTAAGCTTTAGTTAAAAATCTACGCTGATCGACGCAAGGTTGTTATAGAAATTTATAAACAAATGATAAATGATAAAAATTTTTTACTTTCTGGCTTTTTCTTCAGAGACTTAAGGTTGATGATAATAACAATTTTTATTTAATAACTATCCTTTCTTATGATTGTATTCCAAATAAATATCTTTTCTTTTGGGTAGATAGTGTGTGGGTGGTGATTTTACTACCGTAAGGTTTTTTTTTTAAATGAAAAAAACCGAAATTCTATTTGTGCATATATATATATTATAATTTTTAAGACCCTATCCTTAAAACTAGAGTTTATGCCCCTTACTCGTAGAGTAAAAGGGTATATTGTATTCGTGAAAAAGTATGTAACAGAGAGCGAAGCGTTTCCGATCCTATAAAGTCTGTCTGTCCGTCTGTATGAACGCTAAGATCTCGGAAACTACAAAATAGGGATGTCGAAAATATATCAAAATATCAATAAATCGATTTCTTTTGCGAAAAAAAAACATTTTTATCGCGATATTTTTTTATAATTATCAGGTATAATCGATTTTTATACCCGTTACTCGTAGAGTAAAAGGGTATATTGTATTCGTGCAAAAGTATGTAACAGGGAGAAGGAAGCTTTTCCGACCCTATAAAGTATATATATTCTTGATCAGGATCACTAGCCGAGTCGAACTAGCCATGTCCGTCTGTCCGTCTGTCTGTCCGTCTGTATGAACGCTGAGATCTCGGAAACTATAAAAGCTAGAGGATTGGCATTTAGCATGTATATTCTTGGAGTTCCTACGCAGCGCAAGTTTATTTCAAAAAGGTGCCACGCCCCCTCTAACGCCCTCAATCGCCCTAAACCTTTTTTTGAAAGGTGTCTGGCGCCCACACCTTTAAATATTTTGGAAAAGTAAAAATGCAGTTTTATTGTGATTATCAATATCTATCGAATTGTAGAAGAAATTTTTGAAATCGGACAATCCATTAAAAAGTTATGAGCAAAAAATGAAACAGCCACTAGATGGCGCTAGTTGCTTTGACGCGTGCATATATTAATCTCTCTCCCACTCCCTTTAGCTGAGTAACGGGTATCTAATAGTCGAAGTACTCGACTATAGCGTTCTCTCTTGTTTTTGATAATTTTAAGCGGTTACACTTTTTATGGGGACAAGAATAAATACATAAGAGATAAGAGCCGCTAAAATGCCAAGTGCAACATTTGTGATAGAAACATAAAAACTAGTGACAATAGCTCCAACGTGCTATCGCATTTACAAAACAAACACCAAGACGCGTATATTAAGTCCAGTACAGCATAGCATTCAGAATGCAATAAAACGCGGTAAAAAAAATGCGCAGGAAATAGCGGCATATGTACATACCATGTTAATGTTAATGTTTAGTGGTTATTGCTTATGCAGCTTAAAATTAAAAAAAAAATTAATAAAACAAAAACATCAAAAAGATATAGATATTTTTTTCTGATATATCAAATATCATTTTTATTATACCCGTTACTCGTAGAGTAAAAGGGTATATTGTATTCGTGCAAAAGTATGTAACAGGGAGAAGGAAGCTTTTCCGACCCTATGAAGTATATATATTCTTGATCAGGATCACTAGCCGAGTCGAACTAGCCATGTCCGTCTGTCCGTCTGTCCGTCTGTCCGTCCGTATGAACGCTGAGATCTCGGAAACTATAAAAGCTAGAGGATTGGCATTTTGCATGCATATTCTTGGAGTTCCTACGCAGCGCAAGTTTATTTCAAAATGGTGCCACGCCCCCTCTAACGCCCTCAATCGCCCTACACCATTTTTTAAAAGTTGTCTGGCGCCCACACCATTAAAGATTTTGGAAAACTAAAAATGCAGTTTTATTGTGACTATCAATACCTATCGAAATGTAGAAGAAATTTTTCAAATCGGACCATTCGTTAAAAAGTTATGCCTGATCAAAGATTTTATATATCTATCTCCCTCGCACTCCCTTAGCTGAGTAACGGGTATCTGATAGTCGGGGCACCCGACTATAGCGTTCTCTCTTGTTTTTTGATATTTTTAAATAGTTTGTCATCCCTACTACAAAAGCTAGAGAGTTGGGATTACATATTCTTGGGCTTCCTACGCAGCGCAAGTTTATTTCAGCCGAGGGCCACTCTAGTGTTTACCCTTCACTAGGGATATGAAAAAACGTTTTTAAGTGAAATTTTTTGTCTTTACGGGAAAACAAAATTAGGAAAAAAATCTTCGTGCTAGACGGAAATCCCCCTTAAGTGATTTTTACGAAATTGGTATTAATTTGGGCAAGAATATCTTCTTATCTACCTTAGGTCCGCGCCTGGTCTATTCGTTTGGGTTCTCAGTGAAATAAACACGCAATGCAGAAAAAAAGCAAACGCAAGTAATTTACGACCTCAAATCTATAAACATGAAACGCAAACAAAACCAATTTGTAAGCGGCCTGCTGCTTCGCTCCAGACGTACATACGTATATGCATTAGGGTGGACTTTTTTGGATGAAATTTTTAAGGCAATGCTCTCACCCGTTTATATATCGCCTTTTTGTATCTTTAAAAAGAAAGAAAAAGTAAAAAATAATTCGTTAATAATAATATTTAATTTTATTCATCTAGATGACGTAGACTTGATTTTATACTTTGACAGTGTTTCAAAAAGTATATAAATTACATTCCCGAGCTTTTTAACTAGAGATGAAGTCGTTGATAAAATTCAAGTCCCTGGGAAACAAATACAACTTAAAAATAATAGTCAGCATTTCTTTCACCATAAATTTTATTGCCAACACAAAAGTAACAGTTAATCTTTAAATTATAATATAGAATCTCTATTTTAGTGAGTCAAAAAAAAAAACATGATGGTTCGGGGATCGAACTCGGTCCTTTTTGTTCGGAGACAGAAGCTCTACAGGCTAGGCTACGTCCAACTGTTAATATGCATGAAATAAAGTTTATTTAATAAACTTCTACTTGACTCTTTAATTCGAGCGGAGCAAAAAATTTGAGAAGTTGAGAAAGGAAGAAAAATAATACGATTCGTACAAGTTATTTTACTGAAACTTTGGGACCGTTGCGCACCGCCTAAATGTTAAAATATTTTTTTTTGTTTTCGCATACATTTATTAGACACAGAAACCTACCATTTCAGATGCTGAGCTCAATCGACCTTAAAAAAGTCCACCCTAATGTGCATATAACGTTGTCTTAAACGCTTTCAATTTTTGTGTTTGGATATTTGCTAAGAAGCCAGAGCTTCTTCTCCATTATAAAGACTTGCGATTTCCTTTCTATTTATACCCGTTACTCGTAGAGCAAAAGAGTTTATCGTATTCGTGCAAAAATATGTAATGTAATAATAAAATTTTATAGTAATTATTAATACCTATCGAAATGTAGCAATTTTTTTAATCGGATCATTCATCAAAAAGTTTTGCGCAATCAAAGTTTTATACATATCTTTATCTCCCCCTTGCACTCCCTTTAGCTGAGTAACGGGTATCTGATGGTCGGGGCACCCGACTATAGCGTTCCCTCTTGTTTTGTTTTTTTAAAAGTCGTTAAAAATTGGGTTTGTTTATCACAATGTATTGAGATAACATCAATCTCAAATGTTACTAACAAAAAAGTTTAACAGACCACGTCGCTGTTAAGTAATCAGCTGTGAAAGCCAGCTAATGTTTCAACGAGATGGCAGCGTTGGTAAATGCTTCTACAAATTATGTTACATCATTATTTCACTAAAATAACTTTGTTATAAAGGTTTTGGGAAATTTGGTGTTGGAATACCCCTATTCCTATACAGAAATACCATTGATATACCATTTAGTATATATCCTTTTTGGCTTTAATGAAGACGTAGCCTTTGGTCATACTGACCGATCTTCTCTCTTTTTTTCTTGTGACCTTTTCTTGAGCTAAGTTGTGGTGCTGGTGTTGCGGTATAATTAAATAATTAAATCATAAAACATAACTACATCTGTGTAATCATTGGGTATATTTAGCCACATAGACAATAGGTTATGGGCCCAGTCCATGCCTAATAAACAGTTGATTTGTGAAACAGTTTATATTAAAAGTCTTATTTCAATTTCTTAGAAATTTCTAGTTCTTGTGAAATTGCGAGTTCTTGTGAAATTACATTGAGTCAAGTTCCGCGTGTGTACAGTAAAATGGACAGGGCAAAACGTAATATAAAGCCATTCGATGGCGAGAAGTACGCAATTTGGAAATTTAGAATTAGGGCTCTTTTGACCGAACTTGATGTACTTAGGGTCATTGATGAAGATGTACCTTCCGAAGTGGATGAAAAGTGGACGAAAGCAGAGCGTTGTGCAAAAAGTACCTTAATAGAGTACCTTAGCGATTCGTTTTTGAACTTTGCTACAAGCGATATAAGTGCGCGCAAAATTCTTGAAAATTTGGATGCTGTATATGAGCGAAAAAGTCTGGCGTCGCAGTTGGCAGTTCGCAAACGCTTGCTTTCTCTTAAGCTATCGAGTGAAATGTCCTTATTGTCCCATTTTACTATTTTTGATGAATTCATAAGTGAGTTGTTGGCCGCAGGTGCAAAAATAGAAGAGATGGATAAAGTGTCTCATTTGTTAATTACATTGCCATCGGCTTACGATGGTGTCATTACAGCGATAGAGACATTATCAGAGGATAATTTAACATTAGCATTTGTTAAGAATAGATTGCTAGATCAGGAAATTAAAATTAAAAACAAGAGAGAACGCTATAGTCGGGTGTCCCGACTATCAGATACCCGTTACTCAGCTAAAGGAGTGCGAGGGAGATAGATATATAAAATCTTTGATCGGGCATAACTTTTTAACGAATGGTCCGATTTGAAAAATTTCTTCTACATTTCGATAGGTATTGATAGTCACAATTTTAGTTTTCCAAAATCTTTAATGGTGTGGGCGCCAGACACCTTTAGAAAAATGGTGTAGGGCGATTGAGGGCGTTAGAGGGGGCGTGGCACCATTTTGAAATAAACTTGCGCTGCGTAGGAACTCCAAGAATATGCATGCAAAATGCCAATCCTCTAGCTTTTATAGTTTCCGAGATCTCAGCGTTCATACGGACGGACAGACGGACAGACGGACATGGCTAGTTCGACTCGGCTAGTGATCCTGATCAAGAATATATATACTTTATAGGGTCGGAAAAGCTTCCTTCTCCCTGTTACATACTTTTGCACGAATACAATATACCCTTTTACTCTACGAGTAACGGGTATAATGATCATAATGACACTAGCAGGAAAGCTTTAAACACGATTGTGCAAAATAAAAACTACAGCAATAAAAACAATTCATTTAAAAATCGTTTAACTAAACCAAAGAAAACATTTAAGGGAAATTTTAAGAATAGGGTTAGATGTCACCACTGTGACAAAGAGGGACACATTAAAAAGGATTGCTACCAATATAAACGAATTATAAATGAAAGAAATAATAATAATAAAAATTACGATAAACAAGCTAAAGCCGCAACATCACAAGGCATTGCATTCATGGTAAAAGAAGTGCAAGAAAAGTCCGGGTTAGATAAATGTGGATTTATACTTGATTCCGGTGCAAGTGATCATATGATAAATGATGAGTCGCTGTTCATCGATAGTGTGGAATTGGTGCCGCCGCTGAAGATAGCTGTGGCCAAGCAAGGCGAATATATCTACGCATCTAAGCGTGGCATTGTGCGTTTGCGCAATGACCACGAAATAACACTGGAGGATGTGCTGTTTTCCGAGCAGGCTGCTGGAAACTTGATGTCGGTGAAGCGCCTACAGGAGGCAGGAATGTCAATCAAATTTGACAAGAATGGAGTAACCATTTCCAAGAATGGATTGACGGTGGTCAAGAATTCAGGTATGTTTTACAATATACCTATTGTTCAGTTTCAAGCATATAATATAGATGCGAAACATAAAAATAATTTTCGATTATGGCATGAGAGGCTTGGTCATATAAGCAATGGCAAGTTATTAGAAATAAAACGAAATAATATGATTAGTGATAGCAGTTTTTTAAATAATTTAGAGCTATCGGATGAAATTTGCGAACCATGTTTAAATGGAAAACAGGCCAGGTTACCGTTTAAACAATTTAAAGATAAAACCCATATTAAAAGACCCCTATTTGTTGTGCACTCAGATGTTTGTGGACCAATTACTCCAGTTTCACTAAATGATAAAAATTACTTCGTGATCTTTGTTGATCAGTTTACACACTATTGTGTAACTTACTTAATAAAACACAAATCTGACGTATTCAATATGTTTAAAGATTTTGCAGCAAAATGTGAAGCTCATTTTAATTTGAAAATTGTTTATTTGTACATTGACAATGGGAGAGAATATCTCTCAAATGAGATGCGGCAGTTTTGTGTTAATAAAGGTATTACTTATCATTTAACAGTGCCACACACACCACAATTAAATGGCGTTTCTGAAAGAATGATTAGAACTATCACAGAGAAAGCTCGTGCCATGGTAAGTGGTGCACAACTTGACAAAAGTTTTTGGGGTGAAGCAGTGTTAACTGCAACTTACTTAATTAATCGAATTCCTAGTAGAGCAATAGTAAATAGTGTGATGACCCCTTATGAGATGTGGCATAATAAAAAGCCCGATTTAAAACATTTGAGAGTGTTTGGTGCAACTGTATATGTGCACAATAAAATTAAAAAAGGAAAGTTTGATGATAAATCATACAAAGCTATTTTAGTGGGCTACGAAGCAAATGGTCTTAAACTGTGGGATGCTGTAAATGAAAAATTTCTCGTTGCAAGAGATGTGGTTGTCGATGAAACAATCATGGTGAATTCTAGAGCTGTTAAATTTGAAACAGCATTCCTGAAAGATAGTAAGGAAAGTACAAATAAAAATTTCCCGAATGAAAGTAGGGAAATTAAAGAAACGAGATTCCCGAATGAAAGTAAGGAATGCGACAACACACAAATCCTGAATGATAGTAAGGAAACGGATGAACATTTTCTGAATGAGAGTAAGAAAAGAAAGCGAGGTGATCTTCTGAATGAAAGTAAGGAATCAGACAACCCGAATGAAAGTAGGGAAAATGAAACAGCAGAATACTTAGAAGAAAATGGATTTGTTAAGAATCCAATTGGAACTGATGGTATTGAAATAACGAGTAGAAGAAGTGAGAGATTAAAAACAAAGCCCCAAATATCATATAATGAAGATGATAACAGTTTAAATAAATTTGTATTAAATGCTCACACTATTTTCAACGATGTTCCAAATACATACGATAAAATTCAGTATAGGAATGATAAGTTGTTTTGGGAGGAAGCCATAAAAACGGAGCTAAGTGCTCATGAACTAAATAATACCTGGACAATCGTAGAAAGTCCTAAACATAAAAACATAGTAGATAGCAAATGGGTATTTGCCGTTAAGTATAACGAACTAGGAACGCCTACTAGATATAAAGCTAGATTAGTTGCACGAGGATTTACTCAAAAATACCAAGTCGATTATGAAGAGACTTTTGCTCCTGTAGCTAAAATTTCCAGTTTTCGATTTATATTATCATTGGCAGTACAATATAACTTGAAAGTCCATCAAATGGATGTAAAAACTGCATTCTTAAATGGCACGTTAAAAGAGGAAATGTATATGAGGCTTCCTCAAGGTGTACATTGCAAAGGTGACAATGTATGTAAGTTGAATAAGGCTATTTACGTTGAATAAGGCTATTGAAAGACTGTGAGTTTGTAAACTCTTCCGTAGATCGCTGTATATATATCCTCGATAAAGGTGAAATCAAGGAAAATATTTATGTGCTGTTATATGTTGATGATGTGGTGATAGCTACGGGGAATATGACAACAATGAATAAATTCAAAAATTATTTAATGAAAAAGTTTAGAATGACCGACCTAAAAGAAATAAAACATTTTATTGGTATTAGAATAGAAATGTATGAAGATAAAATTTTCCTCAGCCAAGCTGCATATGTTAAAAGAATCTTAAGTAAATTTAACATGGAAAATTGCAATGCAGTTAGTACTCCCTTACCAAACAAACTAAATTATGAGTTACTTAATTCAGATGAAAACTGCAATGCTCCATGTCGTAATCTCATAGGATGTTTAATGTACATAATGCTATGTACACGTCCAGACTTAACTACTGCAGTAAATATTTTAAGTAGATATAGTAGCAAAAATAATTCCGAGCTATGGCAGTGCTTAAAAAGGGTTCTTAGGTATTTAAAGGGAACTATTGAAATGAAACTTATTTTTAAAAGAAATGCAGAGTTTAAAAATACATTAGTTGGTTATGTAGATTCTGATTGGGGAGGAAACGAGATTGATAGAAAAAGTACCACAGGGTATTTATTCAAAATGTTCGATTTAAATTTAATTTGTTGGAACACAAAGAGGCAGAACTCAGTAGCAGCGTCATCAACTGAAGCTGAGTACATGGCATTATTTGAAGCTGTGAGAGAAGCTTTGTGGCTAAAATCTCTTCTTAGTAGTGTTAATATCAATCTCGAAAATCCAATTAAAATTTACGAAGATAACCAAGGCTGTATCAGTATAGCAAATAATCCCTCATGTCATAAACGAGCCAAACATATCGATATCAAATACCACTTTGCCAGAGAACAAATTGAAAGTAACACCATTTGTCTTGAGTATATTTCCACAGAGAATCAACTTGCTGATATCTTCACAAAGCCACTGCCTGCCGCAAAGTTCTTGGAAATACGACATAAATTGGGATTACTTCAAGATGACTGATCCACTGTTTGGTGATGATGGAGTTTTTTTTTTTTATTTTGAATTTAATTGATCTCCTTGAAATACTTTTGTTCTATTCTTGTATAAGCATTAAGTTACTAAAATTTAAAATGTAATTCTTTGTAAACATATGTATACGTAAGAGTGATCTGATCGGGTTTTTCTGGGTTTTCCCCGTATCCTTGCAGCAAATGCTGGATCACATAACCATTCCCAGAATGCACACCGCCCACACTAAGTACATAACCATTACAAATGAATATTTTATGTTAAGTTTATAATTTTATAGATGTTATTTCTGAGGGGGCGTGTTGGAATACCCCTATTCCTATACAGAAATACCATTGATATACCATTTAGTATATATCCTTTTTGGCTTTAATGAAGACGTAGCCTTTGGTCATACTGACCGATCTTCTCTCTTTTTTTCTTGTGACCTTTTCTTGAGCTAAGTTGTGGTGTTGGTGTTGCGGTATAATTAAATAATTAAATCATAAAACATAACTACATCTGTGTAATCATTGGGTATATTTAGCCACATAGACAATATTTGGAAATCCAATATTGTTTATAAAATTTAATACGTTTTTCTCATTACAAAATTTCTAAATAGAATTTTTTCTTCCCTATTTGGATAAAAAACATTTTTCTTTAAAAAAAGGAACCACGCTTCTTTTTTCCAAAACAAATTATTTTAAATTGAATATATTAAAAACAAACAAGAGAGAACGCTATAGTCGGGTGCCCCGACTATCAGATACCCGTTACTCAGCCAAAGTGAGTGCGAGGGAGATGGAGATAGAAAATGTTTAACCTGGCATAACTTTTTAACGAATGGTCCGATTTGAAAAATTTCTTCTACATTTCGATAGGTATTGATAAATGCAATAAAACTGCATTTTTACTTATGTGTAAAGGTGTGGGCGCCAGACATTTTTTTAACTCGTTTATTGTGGGCGTAAGGCGATTGTGGGCGTTAGAGGGGGCGTGGCCCCCGGCTGAAACAAACTTGCGCTGCGTAGGAAGCCAAAGAATATGTGTGGGTAATCCCAATTCTCTAGCTTTTGTAGTTTCTGAGATCTCAGCGTTCATCCGGACGGACAGACGAACATGCTAGATCGACTCGGCTAGTGACCCTGATTATATATATATATATACTTTATAGGGTCGGAAACGCTTCCTTCTACCTGTTACATACTTTTGCACGAATACAATATACCCTTTTATTCTACGAGTAACGGGTATAAACATTCAAATATTTCGTCGTAAGTTATTAATTAAAGTCACAGAGAGTGGCCGAATTTCCCATAGTCCGCTGCTTTAAGGCGATGAGAAACTGTTCGTGGCCAGCTGTACCCAGCGGGAAAGTTTCTCTGGAAAATATGTAATTTTCATTAGGTTTCTCCATACAAGCGGAAAGGAAAAAACCTCCTTACCCCCTTACATTTCTTCCATCTCTCGTTTCAAAATACACGGGGGTGACACAAAAAAGTGACGGGTAAATGAGGTTTCTATGTAGACCTCTGGCAGTAGAATGCAGGGCAAAAGCCATTGGTTTTTCTCCTCCCCGAAAATTAGGTTTTCCACATGTACTCAATTTTGGTTTTCCTCTACCTGCAATATTTGGTTTTCCACACGCTTGCAGTTTTGGTTTTCCACTGCTTTGCAGTATCTGATTTCCCACAATAAAAATACATATTTTCATGTAATATTTGTACGTGTATTTATTAATAATATTTGCAGTAGAAGCATTTGAATTAAAATTTGTTAATGTCTGAAGCATTCCCGGTTTTCGCTTGGTCGAATGGAGGTCTTAGGTATCCATGTCTTGTAAGGCTGTCTTCTGAAAATATCAAAAATAATTGAGATATGAATGTAAGACTGGGAATAATAATAAGAGTAATTACCATTATTAAATCTGCGTACAATATTAAGGGATCTCTCCAGAAATTATGCCATGGCCGATCATTTACCCTCTGATCAGTTGTTTTATGTCGGGTATCTACAACAAAAACTATGAGAAGAAAAAATCAAATATGGCAAATGCAGGCGCAACAGTTCTGGTCCCAAGAAGTCTCAATCGGCCTGGCTGAAATAAATGTAATATTTTGATTACATATGTTAAATAACTAAGTTTATACAACCATTTAATGTACACCGCACATCATTTACCACAGGTGAAGATTAAAAACATTTTAAGTGCCACTGAAATGCAGAATTTGTGTTGAAAATAGCATCTGGAGGTGAATATATTTATAAATGGCGAAAACTATCTTTGGTACTATCCTCTGTAACGCTGAAATAAAGATTATTAA
This sequence comes from Drosophila pseudotakahashii, assembly GCA_035046095.1. Classification (NCBI taxonomy): domain Eukaryota; kingdom Metazoa; phylum Arthropoda; class Insecta; order Diptera; family Drosophilidae; genus Drosophila; species Drosophila pseudotakahashii. The sequence goes on from JAWNOE010000059.1 coordinate 89,534, forward strand.
ACGACAACATTTATTTTATCACTCACCTTTTTCTTGTTTTTTAGAATTAACTGAAATTTTTTCACTTTTTTCACGAAATTTTATACTGATGTGACCGCACATCGTATATTTGATAATACCAACATTCCGAGGAAAGATAATAGTTGGTCATAATTTCGTTGCATCTTGAGGTCACACTTTGCCCGCGAATAAATATTTCGTTTTAATAATATTTTTCAGGGACCGTAATCATTAAAGGTTACGTATATTAAAGGTATATTAGGTGTTTTTCGCCCATTCAGTGTACTACCAAACGAAGTTTAATTATTTAACAACACTTAGAAAATGGCGTAGGCCACGATCTGACGATCAAATTATTTTATTTCATAAAAACTTTTAAAAATGTTAAAAATCAATAATTGATTTCTATGTAAGTTAATGGCAATCCTTTATAAATTTGATCGTCTGACCGTGGCTTTACTCTACAATTTATTAAATTTCATTATCCTAATTATTATTATGTGTATTATTTCTTGAATATTTATGAATATTTTACGAAATCCAGTTGGCAGCTTTGGGGTCGCGTAACAAGGATTTGAAATCAAATTGGCACACAATCTCATTCATGCCGTGTGACATCTGAGTTTTGTTTTTGAGTTAAATAAATGAAAATCATCAATAATTATTATGGTTACAATAATTATTATTGAATTTCATTTATTATATAACAACAATTAATATCTTTTTTACGTTTTTTAAAATTATAAATAAATAAATATAAATGTGAGAACAATATTATAATTAGCTGATTTTTTTGTTGAAAATATTACAATCGGGATGACACAGAAATCACACAGCGCATAAGTGGCCTGAAATTGATGCTATTCAGAAACCCACCCAGTACACTAAAAACCAACTTCTCACTTTCCCGCTGGGACATTGTACATATTAGCTGCAAATACCCAGCGGGAAAGTGAGAAGTTGGTTTTTAGTGTACTGGAAATCCTATTTTTTCTAGCAGGCAGTGGTGAGGGGATAGATAAATTCGGAGCGCTTAATAAGGTGGGTTTCTGAATAGCATCAATTTCAGGCCACTTATGCGCTGTGTGATTTCTGTGTCATCCCGATTGTAATATTTTCAACAAAAAAATTAGCTAATGTCACACGGCATGAATGAGATTGTGTGCCAATTTGATTTCAAATCCTTGTTACGCGACCCCAAAGCTGCCAACTGGATTTCGTAAAATATTCATAAATATTCAAGAAATAATTCACATAATAATAATTAGGATAATGAAATTTAATAAATTGTAGAGTAAAGCCACGGTCAGACGATCAAATTTATAAAGGATTGCCATTAACTTACATAGAAATCAATTATTGATTTTTAACATTTTTAAAAGTTTTTATGAAATAAAATAATTTGATCGTCAGATCGTGGCCTACGCCATTTTCTAAGTGTTGTTAAATAATAAAACTTCGTTTGGTAGTACACTGAATGGGCGAAAAACACCTAATATACCTTTAATATACGTAACCTTTAATGATTACGGTCCCTGAAAAATATTATTAAAACGAAATATTTATTCGCGGGCAAAGTGTGACCTCAAGATGCAACGAAATTATGACCAACTATTATCTTTCCTCGGAATGTTGGTATTATCAAATATACGATGTGCGGTCACATCAGTATAAAATTTCGTGAAAAAAGTGAAAAAATTTCAGTTAATTCTAAAAAACAAGAAAAAGGTGAGTGATAAAATAAATGTTGTCGTTTAATAATCTTTATTTCAGCGTTACAGAGGATAGTACCAAAGATAGTTTTCGCCATTTATAAATATATTCACCACCAGATGCAATTTTCAACACAAATTCTGCATTTCAGTGGCACTTAAAATGTTTTTAATCTTCACCTGTGGTAAATGATGTGCGGTGTACATTAAATGGTTGTATAAACTTAGTTATTTAACATATGTAATCAAAATATTACATTTATTTCAGCCAGGCCGATTGAGACTTCTTGTGACCAGAACTGTTGCGCCTGCATTTGCCATATTTGATTTTTTCTTCTCATAGTTTTTGTTGTAGATACCCGACATAAAACAGCTGATCAGAGGGTAAATGATCGGCCATGGCATAATTTCTGGAGAGATCCCTTAATATTGTACGCAGATGTAATAATGGTAATTACTCTTATTATTATTCCCAGTCTTACATTAATATCTCAATTATTTTTGATATTTTCAGAAGACAGCCTTACAAGACATGGATACCTAAGACCTCCATTCGACCAAGCGAAAACCGGGAATGCTTCAGACATTAACAAATTTTAATTCAAATGCTTCTACTGCAAATATTATTAATAAATACACGTACAAATATTACATGAAAATATGTATTTTTATTGTGGGAAATCAGATACTGCAAAGCAGTGGAAAACCAAAACTGCAAGCGTGTGGAAAACCAAATATTGCAGTTAGAGGAAAACCAAAACTGAGTACATGTGGAAAACCTAATTTTCGGGGAGGAGAAAAACCAATGGTTTTTGCCCTGCATTCTACTGCCAGAGGTCTACATAGAAACCTCATTTACCCCTCACTTTTTTGTGTCACCCCCGTGTATTTTGAAACGAGAGATGGAAGAAATGTAAGGGGGTAAGGAGGTTTTTTCCCTTCCGCTTGTATGGAGAAACCTAATGAAAATTACATATTTTCCAGAGGAACTTTCCCGCTGGGTAGCCGAGTCCATATAGCCACGTCTGTCTGGTCTGTGCGTTTCTATGCGAACTAGTCTCTCAGTTTTAAAGCTATCGCGATGAAACTTTCCCAAAAGTCTTTTTTGATTGCAAATAGTACATATGTCGGAACGAGCCGGATCGGAGCACTATATCTTATGGCTCCCATATTAATAATCTCAAAAAATATAAGTATAAAAGTACATTGTAACTTTGTAGGAAGTAGGCGTTTTAATTTTTGACAATTTAATATCAACATTTGTAATAGGAAATAATATTTTTGGAATCTTAGGAACAGCACCGATCGAGTGAGGGTTCTTATTATAACTGCAAGGGTATATAAACTTCGGCTTGCCAAAGTTAACTTCCTTTCTTGTTTTGTAATAAAAAAAAATTTAGAACGAATAAAAATAAATTGTTTATATATCATCCAAAATGTTTTGCCTTTTTTCGTTTCAAAAAATTCATTTTCATAGACAACTGACTATTGTATGCGCGCAATTTGGTCTGAATCGAAATATCAAGGTTCGCCGAACTCACACTGGCCGACTGCCCCTTTGCCTCCGAATACCAGAAATAGTTTTATTGCTTATCTGGTAATTATTCAGTACGGGTTGGCTCATAGCCCATGGATAATCGAAGGAATAAAGTGTTTTTGTTTGCCCGTTACACAGAAAAAAATATGACAAAATATCAAATTGATAAGTGCTGGTTAATTTCACCTTTTTAAAGATCAAGTTTTGTCATATCATTCTACAATAAATAAATATTATTTTTATCTTATTTCATATTATTTGTTGAAAAAATTCTAAATGCGGTATTTTAAAAAATTATATTTATAATTAATATGAAATCATATGACACTGATATGATAAAATATCAAACATTTTTAGGAATTGCCCTAAAGCGTGTGGATTATATGTTATGTAAGCGTATAGTCGGAATGGTGTGTTCATATTTTTTACTCAATAATATTCATATACTTATAATACAATTTGGGATTTAGTTAATAATAATTTCAGTTATTATTTCAGATAAAATGTGTAACTAAAAGTGTGTTTATGTACGAACATATTGACATATTGACAGGAACCAACAACAACACCGACTGACAGGAGAGGGTGCAACAGGCATAATTACCCAATTTTTATTTCCTTTTTCTTATTCCATTTTTATCTTGTAATCGACATGGATTCGATGTTAAAACCAAAAAGACATTATCTTGATATCGAGAGCACAATGATTATTTTGATGAACAAAAAGTTCAAATGTTATGTTAAAAATTAATCTATCATAAGATTGAATTGATATAAAACAAGAGAGAATGCCTTAGTCGGGTGCCCCGACTATCAGATACCCGTTACTCAGCTAAAGGGAGTGCGAGGGAGATGGTTATATAAAACTTGGATCGGGCATAACTTTTAACGAATGGTCCGATTTGAAAAATTTCTTTTACATTTCGATAGGTATTGATAAACACAATAAAACTGCATTTTTACTTTTCCAAAATCTTTAAAGGTGTGCGCGCCAGACACAGACACACACACACATAACATCATTTAATACGATTGTGGGCGTTAGAGGGGGCGTGGCCATCGTCTGAAACAGACTTGCGCTTCGTAGGAAGCCCAAGAATATGTGTATGTAATCCCAACTTTCTTGCTTTTGTAGATTCCGAGATCTCAGCGTTCATACAGACAGGCAGACAGACAGACAGACAGACAGACAGACAGACGGACAGACGGACATGGCTAGATCGACTCGGCTTGTGATCTTGATCCAGAATGTATATACTTTATAGGGTCGGAAACGCTTCCTTCTCCCTGTTACATACTTTTTCACGAATACAGTATACCCTTTTAATCTACGAGTAACGGGTATAAAAATATCAACTTGATATGTTTGAAATATCAATGTTGCATTAATTAATATCGGTTTTTTTTAAATGAAATAATGTTGACTTGAGTTCAGTTTCATATCAATTTTTTTCCCTTGCAGGGGTATTATAATTTCAGTCAGATGTTTGCAACGCAGTGAAGGAGACGTTTTTGACCACATAAAGTATATATGTATATTCTTGATCAGCACCAATTGCCGAATCCATCTAGCCATGTCCGTCTGTCCGTTTCTATGCAAACTTCGGCTTGCCGAAGTTAACTTCTTTTCTTGTTTGAACATTAAAATCGCTGATAACCTCAAAATTCTTGCCTATATTTTCCGTGTTTTCTTCATTTTGGGCAGAGTTAACATATAGACTACATTTATAAAGAATAGTATTTTAAAAGACGTTTTGAGGGATCACAAGTCCTTAAAAAGCGATTCTGTACTTGTACAACTTCAAAACAGAATGGTGACTTTAAACTACCAAAATGCGTTGTTGAGAACTCGTAACTTGTAAATTTTAAGTTAAATGTATCATAAATGTATCACCAACGCTACATTTTGACTTACGATTGGAACGGGAATAAGGCAAAAAAAGTCTAAAAGTCACCTTAAAAGGATGAAAAAGGTGACTTCAGTATTTACGAGACGCGGCCTGGTGCATGTTAAGCATGCTGGAGATGAAACATTTCACTTCTTCGAAGGAATGCAGCAGTCCACGGATTCCTTTCCATCAACTGAATTGTCATTTCGAGAACAACAATAACAATTATATGTCTCTGGTATATTGTATGTCTGTAATCTTGATGCCTTCCCAACGTATCTTAACCATATATCTAGTTACTAAGTACTTAAATATTATATTAATAATTCGTATAACTATGTCCTTCTTTGACTTATCAAATTGTACGGTTTTTTACATTTACCAAACTGAGAATAGCACTTTATTGATTTAACTATGGACTATTGATGGAAGTCGAAATAAGTAGCTCCATTGCGCACAGCTTGGTTAGACTATTAAAAAGACAAGCCCAATGCTTAACAATTATACATCTTAATGCACAAAGTCTGGTAAACAAAATGGATGAGTTCAGGTATATTTTTGCTAGTTCTGAAGCAATATGTGTGTCAGAATCCTGGTTTCGTGTGATGGTTATGTGTTGTATCATTCTGATCGTGCTAGTCACGGGGGTGGTGTTATTATTTATGTTCAAAATAGGTTGAATGCCAAAATTATTTTTAAACATCCAACGGAAAGCTTCATAGAATATATTTTTGTCGAAGTATCGAACAAACATATGTCTTTAAAAGCTCTTATAGGATGCATATACAGACCAAACCGTAACACAGACTATAGCCACCTGTTAGATATAATTTCAGACGTTTCTTTGTCTTATACAGATGTTATACTCAGAGGAGACCTGAACAGTAACATTTTAAAAGAGGCTAATCTGCTCCATAGCTTTAAAGGACTCGGATTAGATATAGTAAACAGTAAGGTCCAACAGATGTGATACATTACTTGACGTATTCTTTCTTAATGACTTAAGTAAATCTGTGATATATGACCAGGTCTCTGTACCAATTTTTTACAAGCATGATCTTATTATCCTGACATATAATTTGACCTTTATAGGGACTTCAAGAATATCAATTATCATCAACGTGAAACGCATGAAGCGTGTGATTGGAATTCTATTTATACGCTTACAAATGTTGAGGACCAATTATTCGTTCTTAATACTAACATTAAACATTTCTATGATAACCATGTTCCACTGAAACGTAAAATCACTCGTCCAAAACCACAACCATGGTTTAACGCCGATATTAGAAAGGTCATTCAGCTACGGGACAAAGCATTTTTAAGATGGAAGAGATATAAACTTCGAGTACGCAAAATTATTTTAAAAAACTACGTACAATGGTGTCATCTAGAATTTTAACAGCAAAGAAAATTCGACAATTGCGATACTGTTAAGGGTGATCTTGACGAGTTAAATTCAAAGTTTTTGCAATCAGATGTACCTGAAGCTTCGTGCAACGTGTACCTGATACCATCCTGTGATAATAGCTTTAACTTTGCGTGTGTTAATAGCTGTGATGTATTAATAAAATATTTTTAATATAAAATCAAATGATGAAGGTCTGGACAGTACTAGTCCCAAATTTATCAGAATGGGACTACTTAGCGTTCTTAAATATATAACTCACGTAATGAATACAGCAATAATGACGTCAACATTTCCTTGTACATGGAAAATTGCTAAAATTGCTATAGCTTAAAGTAATAATGACTACAGACCAATCTCTATTTTACCCTTCTTTGCCAAAGTCTTTGAAAAACTAATTGCATCCCAGATGCAATTCTTTTTTGATGAAAATAAGCTGCTTAGTAAGATTCAATCGGGGTTCACTAAGAACAGAAGCTGTACCACGGCAGTAGCAGGTATAGTTAAGGATATCCGAACGCAACTTGTAAAAGGATATGTAACCTTCCTAACGCTCTTAGACCATAGCAAAGCTTTCACCACTGTCAACCACCAGATTCTCTGTACCAAGCTCAGTAACATTTTTAACTTTAACACCTCAGCAGTTGCACTGCTTAAGTCGTATCTCTCGGGAGGGCACAAGCAGTAGTGTCAGGTTCGGACATTTCCGCGTTCAAAACTATTGAGCGCGGTGTCCCTCAAGAATCTGTGCTCGGTCCTTTAATGTTTTGTGTGTATATTAATGACCTGCCTAATAATCTGTCAAACTGTAATGTTCATATGTATGCAGATGATGTACAAATATATGTAAGTCGACCTATATGTGAGATGTGTCATTGTATATCTATATATAGATACATATATACATATATGTAATACTGAATTAAACAAAATACATAAATGGGCGCAAAGAAATGGTCTGGGACTAAATCCTAGTAAATCAAAATGCCTGATAATATATAAAAACGAACTTGAAACTAATAACTTGCCCCGTATAGTAATCAATAATATTCCCATTGAATATGTAAAAAATGCTGTTAACTTGGGTGTGACTTTTAACAATACCTTGCAATGGAGTACATATATCACTAAAGCAACAGGAAAAATATATGGAATGTTAAGGCAGTTGTCAGTATCCCAACACTTTCTGCCAGTAAACCTTAAGACCTTAAAAATGTACCTACTACCCTCATTATTTTATTGTGTTAAAATCTTTGTCCATTGCGATACTCGGGACTTTCAAAAATTAAAAGTAGGGTTCAACTCCATAACCAGATACGTATTTAATAAAAGAAGAGCAGATCACATATTCACCCTGGCAGAGTCTATTTACGATCTGAAGTTAGAACAATGGATAGATTTTAGAGCTCTCATAAGCTTATAATGACAAATGAACCAACTTACCTCGCTGGCAAACTTGTGCATACCCAATCAAATCGAACTAATGATTTAATTCGTCCGAGTACAAGATTACTGTGTTCTTAGAGACAATTTTATATCAATGCTGTGCGCCTGTGGAACGAACTGCCTCGTGTTCTCAAATCAATAAGAAGTGCAAATCAGTTTAACATTAAATTAAAAGGATTTCTAAAAATAAATACCTCTTACAATTTAAGATAAGTTTAGTATACAACTTTTTTGTTTTTTCTTTAAGTAAGGCCTTTGTAAACTTTTATGTAGTATTTTTAAGAAATTTTGTCAGCTATAAATTATCTATAATTATCAACACGAAGTGACTAGCGTTCTAATTCATAAGTTTCAAAAACTTGTAACGCTAGGATACAATAAACAAATAAATAAATAAATAAAAAAATAATTTTTTTTAAATCCTCTTGCTTGTTGTAAATTAAGCTACTAGAATACACTTAAAAAAAAATTATAACCAAATTAATATCAGCTTTCATGAGTGGGAAAATGAGAAGAAAGCAAGCCCTACCAAAACGTTTCTATTATTTTTTCCGCCAGTGTATGTTCTTGATATGCAAGATATGTCGAATATGCAAAAACAACATGGGCCTAATGTTATTATTTTAATTATTTAATTAATAATTAATCATTACGTAAAATATCTTAATCAAAGAGGATTTATTTTGATTTGTGTGTAACGCCTACTAGCGTACACCAGAATATTCCTAACGTCACGCTCTTTTTATGGGAGCAGTGCATCCGAAATAAAACCGAAATTTCTACTTGGCTCAAGCTTAATTTCTTTCTAACGGAGCGTCATTCCGATACATACTTGTTTTTATAGCAAACACGCAACTTTGAAATTCAATTACAAGAGAAGCTTGGCTGCCCGCCAAGTTCTTTTTGCTTGTAAATTTTTAAGGGGGGGTGGTAGTGTCTTTTGTATCAAAAAATCAACTAACTTTGCTATTTTTTTGTATAAAAACTGGTTGGATGGATTTAGTCCAACCTTTTGTATAATATTAAGTGTCATTTAAATTTATTATTTAAACTAAAAACACTAAACTAACACTAAAAAAATATTAAAAGATAAAAAAAAAAAACTCTTCCCAGGTTTTTTTTTCGGTTTCGAGAGAGCAAAAAAAAGCGTTTTGACGGATTTCCATTCTGCTTTTACATTTCGTTTAAGAATAGAACAAAAACCCGCATATGAAATAAGTCCCCAATCTAAAAAACGAAATAACTCCCCAATCCCAAAAAGGTGGCAATAAAAAAAAAATAAAATAAGGCCCCAAAATTTTGGGGAAATATTTCATCTCTATACTAATAAAAGAGGACTAATAAAAAACGTCCAGTAGCAAATTCCACCCATAACTGATTGACATAAAAATCTAAAAAAATCACATTAATTCGGAGAATAATTAGGAGCCTCGTGTGAGGTATAAATTAGAACAATAAACGACACCAAAGTGCTCAAAAATTCGATTCGCTTTTTTTTAATTTTTTCGTTTTCCATTTCTCTGTTATAAATGTTGTTAAAGGGAAAAAATGAAAATACCACAGTCACAGCACATTTAAAATGCGCGTTTTAAAAATCGATTATATCGAAAATCGATTCTTTTGCACCATTTTTTTAGCTAAACGTTAAATTTTAAAAAGATTTTCCTGTATGCAAAATCATGCTGCTCCGATCAGCTTTAGATTTTGAAAACGGTTATACAGTCTAAGTTTTCCTTAAAGTAATTTTTAATCGTAGAGTAAAAGGCTATATTGTATTCGTGCAAAAGTATGTAACAGGGAGTCGATATAGCCATGTCCGTCTCTCCGTCCGTATGAACGCTGAGATCTCGGAAACTATAAATGCTAGAAAATTGGGATTTCCCACACATATTCATTGGTTTCCTACGCAGCGCAAGTTTGTTTCAGCCGAGCGCCACGCCCCCTCTAACGCCCACAATAAACGATTTTAAAAGGTGTCTGGCGCTTTTGCTTATTAGCAAAAATGAACAATCCTGTAAGTTTATTTCTTTCTTACTATTATTAATTTTATCAGTGTTTTGAAATAATGTGGTCTGTTAGGTCTTATCCATTGAAGAGCTTTTAGAAACAAAGCAGAAACTTCTCGATGGAGTGTATACCTTAAGTAAGAAGAGAGGACGAAACAAGGTGTGGGACTTCTTTTCAAATATTATAAACGAAAAAAAGAAGAAGTCCGTGGCGTTGTTGCCTGCAACATTTGCAAAAGTGTTTTTAAGTTTGGAGCAAGCACATCCAACTTAGTGAAACATAAGTGTTACGCACGAGTATCACAGACCACAGCTAAAATTTCCCAAGTTGATGTAAGCCAAGAGACCAAGCAGAAGGGTGTTGCGTTAATGACGAAATGAACTATTGAGAACTGCCGCTCCTTTAGAATTGTTCAGGATTCTGGATTGAAGGACTTTGCTAAATTTCTTATTGAAGTAGGTGCCACGTTCGGTGCCAACGTAGATGTTGACAAGCTGTTGCCTCATCCTACAACAATATCGCGAAACATTTCTCAGATGTTTGAATTGCATGTGGGCCCAATCAAGGCGGAAATTTTGAAATACAAATGTTTCGGTTATTCGTTGACTAGCGACATATAGACCGACAATTTCCTAAAATGCTCATATTTATCTTGCACGGTGAATTATGTAAAGGAAGAACTTCTAGTAGATCGCCTAATGGCAATGAAAGCTATGAAAGGAGATTCCTGCACAGGTATGCAAACGCTTAAATCAAGCATTCGGTTATTATTTAATATTTTAACTTTAAAAACAGGCAAAAATATTAGAGCAGAAATTAAGAACATATTGGAACAATTCGAATGCAACCTCGACTCTGACAATCCTGTTATTGTGTCAGATCGTGGGTCCAACATGATTGCAGCATTTCGCGACAATCATAAAGTTCATTGCGTGAACCACTTGATTAATAACAGCATAGAGAAGGCAATAAAAATCTTACCGGAAATGACATCTATAGTATCAAGCTGTAGCAAACTGGTTAGATATTTCAAGAAGTCTGGATCAAACGCCTCTTTTGGACTCTCCCTAAAAAGTTACTGTCCAACTAGATGGAACACCGTATTCTACTTAGTAAGATCGGTAGAGGTTAATTGGATTGGGATTTCAAACAACTTGAAAGAGAAAAAAGAAGCTCACAGAATCGACCACTTGAATGTCAACAATTTGAGTGCAATTTCCAGCCTTTTGGAAGTGTTTGAGGGCGTATCAAAAACACTAGAGGCCAGCAAACAACCAACTTTGCACTTAGTCGTGCCAAACATAAAAAAACTACAAAAAACATGCCTCCCTGACATAAATGATAGCAAAATTATTGAGCTTTTTAAATCCGCTTTGAACAACCAACTTTTAGAAACAGTACTTCCAAATTTAAGTAATAATAATAATAATCTAGCACTTTTCCTTTTTCCACCAACCAACAAACTACTACAATTTTCTACTACAGATAAAGACTTAATAATTAACGACTGCAAAGACATAATAAAAACGTACATTTCTGGTAATATTTCAAAAGAATCTGAAGAAACAATCTCTCCCATTGATGACGAATTTGCGGAATATATTTAAATCCAAGATATTACTGGAAATGAAGATCAAGTGGAGAGTGAAATCAGAAGCTATTCAAACACAAACGTGATTTACTCTACAGATTTCAATTGCCTACAATGGTGGAACTCTCAAAAACATATTTTTCCTCTTTTGTACAAAACAGGCTGCAAAATTTTTTGTATACCAGCTAGTAGTGCTGCATCCGAAAGGGTGTTTTCAGATGCACGAAACTTGATCACAGAAAAACGTTGTTTAATTGCCACTAACGCGGACAACATTAACAAAATTATGTTTTTACACGCCAATATACATAAATAAATTTTAAAGAATAATAATTAATAATTAAAATTAAACCCCGCTCTTGATATTTTTTATTATACAGTTAACTCGAATGAACTCAGTCAAAACTGTCATTCTGTTTCATTCCCATTCGGGCGATATAGCGTGAATGTTGTGAGACTGATTCTAAGGTGTTCATTCAAAATCACTCAAATTCTATTGAAGTTTCACTTACTCACACTCATTCATAATGCGGTTATTCCACGACATTTTTCGGCTCATTCATTAGAGGCTTAGAAAGGGACAAATATATATACATTTACTGGGATTTGTTTGGATAAGATGGCATGGTCACTCAGAATTTAAACGTTAAATTTAAACTTTAATTCAAATAACATTAACTCGTTAAATCATTAAGGTTCAACGCAGTAAAATTAATAGTGTGTATTGTCATGAAAGCAGACATTTTTAACACGCTTTTAAAATGTTTTGGGCTGTACAAAGTACATACGTATGTATATATAATTGTATCAATTTTATAAAACTTTATAGACGCATGACGTCCTTTTTAGTTAGAAACGGAGTAATTAGACAGCTGAAATATTTTTTTTATTGTTCTTATTTGTGTATATATTTATTATTGATCTCATTTCACCGTTGCTCTAATGAATGAGCAAAATTGTACTTTTTAGATTCCATTTTGCTCATTGCTCATCGCTCCAGGTAATACCGAATGGATGTATTTAAAAATACCTCAAACAAAGACCGAAAATGCCCATCGGTTTTTACAATTTTTCTGATTAATTGCTCATTGCAGCCGACATATATCTTTCTTGCTCGCACCTACGTAAAATCGTAAAGGCTGAAAAAATTTGGTCTAATGAATGAGCCGAACAATGTAGTGAATACCCGCATAAGGAACATGAATAATTCAAAAGGCGTTTTGAATGCATTCATGCAGACCTCTAATCAATACCTATCGAAATGTAGAAGAAATTTTTTAAATCGTACCATTCGTTAAAAAGTTTTAAATTATTAAAGTTTTATTTCTCCATCTCACTCGCACTCCTTTAAGTAACGGGTATCTGCTAGTCGAGGCACCCGAACTCGATCAGCTAAGACGAAATGTTTCCAAACTATTTATTAGTTTTCAAGCGTTGAGCTATTGACAAACTATGAATTTAAAAAAACAAAAAAACATTAATTCGCTCCGCTGCGTACACACACGCACCAAATATGAATTAGCCAAAAAATGCGTATTTTACACACACAATAACTAGATATGTGCATTGCTGCTGACTAAGGAAGTGAGATTCGCTTAGACTCAAATTCCTTTTGCTAAAAGAATATTTCATTTACATTTCCCCAACAGATTTAAAACATTTTCTTACAGATTTTTGTGTTTTAAAATTCCAATCGCATTGAAAATATTAAAAGAACACTAAATATTCAAATCAATTGATTCCCTTGCTCTTCCTTGCGCGTGCCTCATATTGTTTAAACAAATGGAAATGTTTATTTAAAATAAGCAGCTTAATTTTCAATTTTAGTTTCCGCAGGCGAAGATGCGGGATACCGACCCTGCTAGTATTTAATAAGTAGGTATATTTAGATAAGGAATATATCAAATTGTATTAAATAATACTTACATAATATGTAATACATATACGGGGGTGTCACAGAAATCTCATCCAACAACGTAAGAAACATAACGGATTTCGGTTGGAAATGATTTATCCCCGATTTATACTTGAAGCTTAAAATACATGTTCGCTTATTAAGGATCCCTTTGGTCAGGTTAAATAGGCGGGCTGGATAGGCTTGTTTCTGTACAGGTCACTTTGAGCCTGGATTAGAAAACCTGAAATTAAAATACATTTCAAGAAATTCTCGGATTACATTTGCTTTCCGTTATTGACTACCTGTGGACCATATGCTTACTTCTTTAGTCATTCCAGGTATATAAGTTCCCAAACCCTACATTAAAATAAATGATGTGTCTACCTGCTCTCTATAATAAGACCCGAAGGCGAACCACTAGCGTCAGTTGTCGAGCTACCAGCCTAGCTAAAAGACGTGTTCTTTAATTTAATTTCTTAAACATATCAAGATGTCAACTTACACTTGCACCCAGTTCCTGAACTCATGCGCGAAAGCCCTGCCGCCAATATCCACCACCTTCACACTGAACGCAGCCCACTTTGGGCAGAGCGATTTGAACTTGTTCGTCGACAGTTTGAAAACCATCTCTCGCATAGAAAAAGAGAGGTACGAGCGCCGACAGCACCGACGAGAGCAAAAGCTGCAGCAGGCGCGTATGACCGAGTTGAAGGACGAACGCTGCTCCAGTCCAACACCCAGTGCCGATGAGGCCGCTGACGAGCCTCTTCTGTACCTGGAGGCGAAGTGTATTCCCTATGCGGTGTCAGAGCCCCGGGCTCCTTGTCTGCCCGAATACTGTACCTACGACGACGAGGCTTACGGTAGTGTCTCCTATTGTAGCTGCGTCGGCATTTCGAGTCAGGATTCAGACTCCACTGAATCTGGAGTCAGCTGCTTACATCCCGGGGCCTTCGTGCGTCCGCGCTCTGTGGTAATAACGCGTTCCAAGAATCTCTCTACAAGATCCCGGATCATTAATATGGTGTTGAAGAGAGAGTACCCCAAGACCTCCTACCACCTAGCAAGCGAGGTCACTCCTGCCCAGAACAGAGGGCTTACTACCAGTCGCAAAAGTTCTCCGGAACCGACTTTTCTGGACAAGGCCCTGCGCTATCTTACCTTATAAATAGCTTATAATTAATTATATAGTTTATAATGTTCATTTTCTAGCAGTTGCCCAAATTAAATTTAAATGCAACCAAATATTAAGTTTTTAAGGGTGTTGGTAAGGGGCCTTCTTTTAAACGAAGGTTAGGTTAATTAGACATATAAATATATTTGGCTTGGACCTTGAACATCAACGTTTGGGCCTATGAGCTTGTTTATTTTGTGTCTGGGTATAAAACACGAGAGAGTGTTATAATCAAGTGTCTCGACTATTAGAAACCTGTTACTCAGTTAGTCAAGAACTGCGACTATCAGATATTCGTTACTCAGCTAAAGGGAATGGAAATCCGTCAATTTTTGGCGGAAATACAGTGAACACCGCAAAACGCCTTCCTTAAAAGTGATCTATGTGTGTTTTACATGTGACATGTTTAAGAGCGTTTTTCTCAAAACCACGTTTTAAAAGTCCGTGTTCATCGGCATTTCTAAACGACTCAACCGATCGTTTTCAAACTTGTCGCATATTTTTCTGCATAAAAATAAACCCGTTCGCTGGGAAGAGTTTTTTGTTTTAACTTTAAATATTTTTTATTAAAGCCCAAAGTTTAATTTTTCAGCTGAAAAACGCCTTTTTGACTTTGAAATATCAAAAAAAATATTAACAAGAGAGAACGCTATAGTCGGGTGTCCCGACTATCAGATACCCGTTACTCAGCTAAAGGAGTGCGAGGGAGATAGATACATAAAATCTTTGATCGGGCATAACTTTTTAACGAATGGTCCGATTTGAAAAATTTCTTCTTCATTTCGATAGGTATTGATAGTCACAATAAAACTGCATTTTTAGTTTTCCAAAATCTTTAATGGTGTGGGCGCCAGACACCTTTAAAAAAATGGTGTAGGGCGATTGAGGGCGTTAGAGGGGGCGTGGCACCATTTTGAAATAAACTTGCGCTGCGTAGGAACTCCAAGAATATGCATGCAAAATGCCAATCCTCTAGCTTTTATAGTTTCCGAGATCTCAGCGTTCATACGGACGGACAGACGGACAGACGGACAGACGGACAGACGGACAGACGGACATGGCTAGTTCGACTCGGCTAGTGATCCTGATCAAGAATATATATACTTTATAGGGTCGGAAAAGCTTCCTTCTCCCTGTTACATACTTTTGCACGAATACAATATACCCTTTTACTCTACGAGTAACGGGTATAAAAATAAAAAATTAAAAATCGTGCTTCCAAGGGGAGTGTTTTTTCAATTCTTAAGCGAAATGTAAAAACAAAATGAAAATAGAATCATCTTGAACACCGCAAAACGCCGTTTTTTTAATAGTGTTCCTGCAAAAGCTTTGCCACCGATATATTAGCCGATAGTATCGGCTATAAAAACTAGTCGATGTTATTTAAATGACACTTAATAATATACAAAAGGTATGAATTAAATCCATCCAACCAGTTTTTATAGAAACAAGAAAGGAAGCTAGCTTCGTCCAGCTGAAGCTTATATACCCTTGCAGATCATTTCATCAACAAAGATATAATTTTTGTCTATTAATCACTGCGATCTCACTGCGTTGCAAACTTCTGACTGAAATCATTATACCCTCAGGAAGGGTATATAAATCGCAAAGTTACTTGATTTTTGGATGCCGAGATAATCGCGGTTGAAGCTTAAAGTTTACTGCTGCCCACAGGTAGTTAGCTAGTTTTATATCTATTCTCAGAACTATATACTAAACGAAACTGCAATAAAAACAATCCTATATTTAATTTATAAAAAGGGATCATGCATGTAAAGGCCCACGTTTAAAAATGATGAATTTAAATGTATATATTAGCTCCTATGAGAGCAAATGTGAACAAACAAAAACTTCTGATATCAAATAAAAACACCTCTAAACGAGGTAAAAAACTAGTGACGATTGCAAACACTCCCCTTGGAAGCACGATTTTTAATTTTTTATTTTTAATATTTTTTTTGATATTTCAAAGTCAAAAAGGCGTTTTTCAGCTGAAAAATTAAACTTTGGGCTTTAATAAAAAATATTTAAAGTTAAAACAAAAAACTCTTCCCAGCGAACGGGTTTATTTTTATGCAGAAAAATAAGCGACAAGTTTGAAAACGATCGGTTGAGTCGTTTAGAAATGCCGATGCACACGGACTTTTAAAACGTGGTTTTGAGAAAAACGCTCTTAAACATGTCACATGTAAACACACATAGATCACTTTTAAGGAAGGCGTTTTGCGGTGTTCACTGTATTTCCGCCAAAAATTGACGGATTTCCATTCCCTTTAGCTGAGTAACGAATATCTGATAGTCGCAGTTCTTGACTAACTGAGTAACAGGTTTCTAATAGTCGAGACACTTGATTATAGCACTCTCTCGTGTTTTATACCCAGAAACAAAATAAACAAGCTCATAGGCCCAAACGTTGATGTTCAAGGTCCAAGCCAAATATATTTATATGTCTAATTAACCTAACCTTCGTTTAAAAGAAGTCCCCTTACCAACACCCTTAAAAACTTAATATTTGGTTGCATTTAAATTTAATTTGGGCAACTGCTAGAAAATGAACATTATAAACTATATAATTAATTATAAGCTATTTATAAGGTAAGATAGCGCAGGGCCTTGTCCAGAAAAGTCGGTTCCGGAGAACTTTTGCGACTGGTAGTAAGCCCTCTGTTCTGGACAGGAGTGACCTCGCTTGCTAGGTGGTAGGAGGTCTTGGGGTACTCTCTCTTCAACACCATATTAATGATCCGGGATCTTGTAGAGAGATTCTTGGAACGCGTTATTACCACAGAGCGCGGACGCACGAAGGCCCCGGGATGTAAGCAGCTGACTCCAGATTCAGTGGAGTCTGAATCCTGACTCGAAATGCCGACGCAGCTACAATAGGAGACACTACCGTAAGCCTCGTCGTCGTAGGTACAGTATTCGGGCAGACAAGGAGCCCGGGGCTCTGACACCGCATAGGGAATACACTTCGCCTCCAGGTACAGAAGAGGCTCGTCAGCGGCCTCATCGGCACTGGGTGTTGGACTGGAGCAGCGTTCGTCCTTCAACTCGGTCATACGCGCCTGCTGCAGCTTTTGCTCTCGTCGGTGCTGTCGGCGCTCGTACCTCTCTTTTTCTATGCGAGAGATGGTTTTCAAACTGTCGACGAACAAGTTCAAATCGCTCTGCCCAAAGTGGGCTGCGTTCAGTGTGAAGGTGGTGGATATTGACGGCAGGGCTTTCGCGCATGAGTTCAGGAACTGGGTGCAAGTGTAAGTTGACATCTTGATATGTTTAAGAAATTAAATTGAAGAACACGTCTTTTAGCTAGGCTGGTAGCTCGACAACTGACGCTAGTGGTTCGCCTTCGGGTCTTATTATAGAGAGCAGGTAGACACATCATTTATTTTAATGTAGGGTTTGGGAACTTATATACCTGGAATGACCAAAGATGTAAGCATATGGTCCATAGGTATTCAATAACGGAAAGCAAATGCCATCCGGGAATTTCTGAAAATCAATTTTAGTTTCAGGTTTTCCTTAATCCAAAAGTGTTTAAAGTGACCTGCGAAGAAACCCAATCCGCAAGTGTGACCTGACCCAACATCTGCACAGCAATATTGTAGCAACTCGTAAAATCTGCATGCGAAATGCTAATTTTCCAGCTTTTATAGTTTCCAGGCAAACATGTCTAGATCGACTCGGCTAGTGATCCTGATCAATATAACAGGGACTGCAAATAAGTGTTATAAGTTTAAAAAATTTAAAGGCTAAAACAGCGTCCAAAAAATATGGGAAAATACCACTTACTTAGGTTTGCTCGGCAAATGGGAAAACCTTTTTTTTTCAATTTTTAAAATAAAAATTTAAAATAAGTCTTATTTCGGCCAGCCGAAGCTATTATACCCTTGCAGATCATTCCTATTCATTTACAAAAAGCCGAAGCGTATATACCCTTGCAGATCATTCCTGTTCATTTACAAAAACATTAGGAACTCCAAGAATCCGCATGCAAAATGCCAATCTTCCAGCTTTTATAGTTTCCGAGATCTCAGCGTTCATAAGGACAGACAGACAGACGGACATGGCTAGTTCGACTCGGCTTGTGATCCTGATCAAGAATATATATACTTAATAGGGTCGGAAACTTTTTCTTCTCCCTGTTACATACTTTTGCACGAATACAATATACCCTTTTACTCTACGAGTAACGGGTATACAAAATGAATGCAAGTTATGTGACACATTACTTAGGGGCACTTACCCAATTTATAAACAACTTTGAGTTCAGAACAAATTTCCAAATAATTCAGACTGACTCCGAGATAAACCCGTGGTCAGCTATTTCTTTTAACTACGCCTTCAAGTTATTCCCACCCAGATCAATTTCACACATCCCGCATCAAAGGGATTCTGTAAACACCCAAGCCGATATTGTAAACATCGGAGCCCCAAAGCGGTCCCCGAAGTCCGCTAACATAAACACCAATTTCCGGCAGAAATTCAGTTTCAAATTTAATTGCCAAATTTCATCATCCTATTTTTCCGACTCTCTTGAGTCATTCTCTTAATCAGTTTTTCTGAGATAAATCTCTTAAGCCGAGATTTCATTATTGATCATTGAACTTGAGTCCAGGCAGTCCGTTTTTGAGAATCGAATCGAGAAGTTTAATAAGTAATAATCAGTGAGCAGTAAATTAAGTTCGACCTATGAAACAATTGTAATAGTGAATAAGTGAAGTTAAAAAAATAAAATAAATTTTTTTAATCAACTCACTAAGGAGAAAGTTAATTGGCGCCCAACGTGGGGCCGCGCGTTTAAAAATTCCAAAGTAAGGCTTTAACACGAAATCCTAATAAAATTTTAAAGTGAAAAAAGAATTTGTGCGGCCAACAAACCCAGTTACAACCAACGAAATAAAAAAGTTTGTGTTAATTAAATAAGGAGGAAACTAATAAATGAAATAATCCCCTTAAATATAACCAACGAAATAAAAAAGTTAGTGTTGAACTAAAAATAAAAAGGTGGAAATTAATAAATGCAATAATCCGCTTTAATAAAAAAAATTAATCCCAATTAAAAATAGGGATCGTAACATAATTCACTGCTACGGACAATAAAAAGCAACAATCTAAAAAACATCAAAAATTAAATATTTAATAAAACAAAAACAAATCATCATCAACTAAAAAGGAGAATTTATTGGCTGAAGGGCAATCCCTCGCCACAAGATGACCAAAAATTGAAAAATAACATTTAAAAGGAAGGCACAGAGTGAAAAGAAGACCCCAACCAGGATCAACAATTGAAAAGAAGACCCCATCAGGATCATCATACAAGGGGAAGAATTTAATAAGGACGATTCGTGAGCGATAATATTTTTTTATTATTTATATTTAAGAAAATTGAAAAAAAAAGAAAAATAAAACAAAGTGGAAGAATTAATTTTAAAATTCGATAAAATCCTCAAAATGAATCCTCCTCAAGAGCAGGCTGGACCTAGTAATAAAAGACCACACATAGCGAATCCTCCTCAAGAAGTTACAAACAATCAGGCAGTAACAAACGCCACAATGTTAAATGTAGGAGAATTAATAAAACAGATTGTAAATTATGAATTGAATCCATTAAAAGACGAGATTGGAAATCTAAAACAGCAACTATCAAATAAAATAAAGAAGGTTGAAGATTATCAGATAGAAGTTATAGATCCAAATATTAAATGCGAAACATCATATGAGATCATCAAATCTGTAAGGGAATATAAAGGTGAGGAAGATAAGTATGTCAGCTGGAGAGAGTCAGCTGAAATAGCTATGGGACAATATGCCAGGGGCAGCGATAGGTTTTATTCTGCATTGTCAATCTTAAGGAATAAAATAACAGGAATGGCAAATGATGCCTTAACCCATAACGGTACAGTTTTAAATTTCGATGCCATAATGGCCAGGCTTGACTTTGTCTTTAGTGACAAACGTCCAATCCATATTATTGAACAAGAATTGAGTGTACTAAGCCAGGGTAAATTATCCATAATGGATTACTACGGAACTGTTAATAGAAAGTTAACTCTATTAATTAATAAAACTATTATGACTTACGGAAGAAATAAACCAATAACATTAGAAAGGAACGAGAAACATAGAAAGACCGCCCTCAGAGTTTTTATAACCGGCCTTAACGGTCATATTTCTGACACAATATTTTCAATGAATCCTCAAGACTTACCAAATGCAATGGTTATAGTTCAGGAATTGGAAAGTAACAATATGAGGGCTCATTTTGCTAATACTTTCTCAACCACACAGAAAAAAAATAATGAACAAAATTCAAGTGGAAACGGGCAAATATATTTAAATAATAAGCCCAGACAGCCAAACAATAATTATAATAACCAAAGGAATAATAATAATAATTTAAGATTTAACCAAGAAAGTAATAACTACAATAATAACAATCAAAATAAAAATGGTTATAATAATTATAACCAGAACAGGAATAATAATTGGAATCAGGGCAGATATAACAACCAGCAAAATCAGTGGAACTCGAATAAACCACAAAAAAATAAGCCAGAGCCAATGGATGTAGATGAGTCAATTCAGATTCAAAATAGGAACAATAACGGTTATAATCAAGGTTATAATCAAGGTTATAATAATTACCAAAATAATAATTATAATCAAAATAAATGGAACCAAAATAAAAAACCTGACACACAACAAGATCAGGTTCAAAATAAAAGAGTACCGACTGGAACTGTTAACCAGCCGGCTAACAAGACCATGAGACTTAATAATATTGAGGAAGACCATTTTTTAGACCAAACCCAGGAGTAGGATTAACCTACTTAATTAGAAATGATAAAAAATTAAATAAAAAACTAAAAATATTAATAGACACTGGGGCAACCTCTTGTTATATTAAAACAGGAATTTATAAAAGTAAAAATGAGCTCCCAATATATAAAAGGGTATCCACAGTAAATGGATATTCAATAATAAAATATTATCATATGATAACTATATTTGATACGCGATATACATTTTACGAAATAGAAGGCTTAGATTCAGATTTGCTAGTAGGGTATAACTTATTAAAAAAAATTGGAGCTGTGATTAATACAGCTAAAGGAACGATAAAATATAATGGAAAGGAAGAAAAATTAAATTACGACAACGGAAATAATTTGATTCAACATTCCTTTTCCGAAGAAACCACCATTCTTCCGTTAAAAGAATTTATCTTAAAAAAATACTTTGATGAAAAGACTCGAGTCAGATCCGAATCTGAAATGGGAAATCAAAGCGAATTTAGTTTGGGAATTAAAAATCCTGAACACGCCGTCGTTGAAGTATCCGACAATCAAAAAATTAACAATATGAAAATATCATCTGCAAATCAATTGAAAGATTTGGAGGATGAAATACTAAGCTTTATCAATAAAGAGCATTCGAAAATAAATATGCAAATTCCATTTAGGACAGATATTCGCGGTGAAATAAACACTGAAAACGAAAGACCCATATATAGCAAACAATATCCGTATGCTTTATCAGCTTCAGATTTTGTGAACTCGGAAATAGATCGAATGTTAAAAGAGGAAATTATAAGGCCAAGCAGGAGCCCTTATAATTCTCCAGTACTAGTAGTACCAAAAAAGGGTTTCAACGAAGACGGAACTCCAAAACTCAGACTTGTAATAGATTATAAAAAACTAAATGATAATACAATTCCGGATAGATACCCAATGCAGGATCCTTCGGTAATTTTGTCAAATCTTGGGAAAGCTAAATACTTTTCCACAATCGATTTAGAATCTGGATTCCATCAGATTCTCATGAGTGAAACAGACGTAAAAAAAACATCGTTCTCAATAAACAATGGAAAATACGAATTCCTGAGAATGCCATTTGGGTTGACTAACGCTCCCAGAATTTTCCAAAGAGCAATGGATGATATATTAAGAGAAGAAGTCGGTAAAACATGCCATGTTTATATGGATGACATTATAATATTTTCAAAAACTATTGAACAACATTACAAAGATCTAATTGTCATAATTAAAATTTTACTGAACGCAAACATGAAAATTTCTATTGAAAAATCAAAGTTTTTTAAATTAGAAACCAATTTTTTAGGTTACGTTGTTTCCCATAATGTGATCAAAACCGATCCCGAGAAAATTTCTACAATCCTAAAATACCCAATTCCTAAAAATATCCGAGAGCTTAGAAGCTTCCTAGGTCTTACAGGATATTATAGAAAATTTGTCCAAAATTACGCAAAAATTGCAAAACCATTAACAAAATATTTAAAAGGTCAAAAAGTGTCTAAAAAAGCTTCACGTAGAGCTTCAATACAGTTGGACGATTCGGCTGTAAGAGCTTTTAACGAGCTCAAAGATAATTTAATCGCACAAATAGAACTGGTACAACCCGATTATAATAAAAAATTTACTTTAACCACTGATGCGTCTGATTTAGCTATTGGTGCCGTTCTTTCCCAAGAAGGAAAACCAATTACTTTCATTTCCAAAACCTTATCCAAAACAGAACAATTGTACGCAACAAATAAGAAAGAACTTTTAGCCATAGTTTGGGCATTTAAAAATTTAAGAAATTATTTATATGGAGTAAATAACATCGAGATCTATACAGATCATCAACCCCTGTCCTTCTCCATTTCTCAGAAAAATCCGAATATTGAAATGAAGAGATGGTATTCATTTATAGAAAGTTATTCACCCAAAATTATTTATAAGCCAGGAGCAACAAATGTAGTCGCGGATGCTTTATCAAGGATCCAAATAAATAACTTAACGGAAAGTATCGAATCGGTCTCAGATCAAAATACTCAGCATTCAGCTGAAAGTAGTTTTGAGAATGTCATACAAGAAACCCGAAAACCCTTAAACCAGTTTTAGCAACAATTGCTATTAGCAACGGGGAGGTATACAATACATGGATCGATTACCGTTTTCGGAAATACTAGGCATATAATAGAGTATGATACTCCAGAAAATTTAATATCAATCTTAAGAGAATATATTCCACCTAATATAACCATAGGAGTTCATTGTACTTTAGAAGATTTTTATATAATCCAAAAACCACTTAAAGAAAATTTTATAAATAAATTTGTATATACAAAAATATTTGTCCAGGATGTAGAAAATGCGGAAGATAAATCTCTTATCATCACAGAAACGCATTGTAGGGCACATAGAGGGCTAGATGAGAATTATAAGCAAATATGCAGATTATATTACTGGCCTAATTTATACAAAACGCTTAAGGAATTTATAAAAAATTGCACCATTTGTAATAAAAACAAATATAATAGACACCCAGTGCAAATTCCGATCGGAGAGGCACCTATCCCTGAAAGAGAAGGTGAAAATTTGCATATCGATATCTATTATGCCCAAAATCTAATATTCATTACTTGCATAGATTCATATTCGAAATTCTTGGTAGTAAAAGAAATTCCAAATAAACTAAATATAGAAAATAAAGTTTCAGAAATTCTGCAACAATTTCCCTTGGCCAAAACCTTGATGTTAGACAACGAACCAAGTTTCACTTCATCCCAATTTAAATCTTTTGCTCAAAGAAACGGGATTTCTTTATTCTTTGCGGATCCTCGACATAGTACGTCTAACGGTCAAATAGAAAGGGCACACTCAACGTTAACAGAAATTGCTCGCTGCATCAAAGAAGAGCTCAATTTAATTGATTATTCTGAAATTATCATTAGAGCGGCTCAAAAATATAATTTAACAATTCACTCAATAACCAACCAACGACCATATGATATATTATTTAATAAAATACAACATGATACAAATCCCCTATTATTAAAACAAGCTCAGGAGAGAATGTTAGAATTTCACAATAAAGGTAGACAAGAAAAACATTATCACGTAGGTGAAGTAATTTATGAAAAGAAACACGGGGAAAGAAATAAGCTTAATTCTAGATACAAAAAACAAGTAGTTAAGGAAAATCTTCCAAATAAAGTTATAATAAACAGCAGAAATCGTACGATTCATAAAGATAATATTAAATCTTAAATAAAAATGTTTTATCTTAAATTCCAGATAATGATTTCATTAACGTACTTATTATTGATGGTAGCTACAACCAAATCCGAAATTATGGATTATACCAACCATGATTTCTTTCTTTACAAGGATACTAAAGATGTTCTTATTTATGAATCATACGCAGATTTATTTCATATTACTAATTTAAGTTTTTATAAAGAAATAATTAATCTTGAATCAGAATTTATAAATAATAACCCGAATTTACATTGGGAAATGTCCCACGAATTGAGAATTATCAAAATGCTTATCTCACAAATTATACCCAATAGATCAAAGCGCGGTATTAATGAATTAGGCACTATTTGGAAATGGATAGCAGGAACACCAGATCATGATGATTTTATAACAGTGCAAAATAAGATAAATGATTTAATACAAAATAGTAATGATCAATTCGTCATTAATTCTAAAATATTTAAAGAAATAAAAACTCTATCTGAAGAATTTAAAAGAGCCTTTAAAAATCAAGAAATTCCACTAAGAGAATATCGTCTCCGCTTGGTTACGTACGATCTTATGAATTTAATGGATACAATTACACTTGCAAAAATTGATGTATTTAATACTAAAATTCTAAACAATGAGGACTTACAAGAAATTTATAAACATGAACAAAAGCCTGTAATTATAACTGACCTATTGGATATATCAGAATTTAAAATCGCATTACACCAGGATATTCTAATTATATACATAGAATACCCCATTATTATCGATCGTTGTGAAGTCTACAATTCAAGATCCATTTCACATAATGATGGAAAATTATTAATTGATAATCACGTCGCAAAATGCAGAAATAAGTACTATGTAATGTCTAACTTTAAGAAAGAATTATTTAATAATTATTGCACAATAAACCCAGAAGGTTCTTGCTTTACCAAATTACTAAATGGAGAAAAAACATTATGTAAAAAAATCAGAGAAAAAAATAAAAATATAGATGTAATCCAAGAAGGAGCCATTTTTGTAAATGGACATAATATAATTAATGACACTTATTTAGAAGGGTCATATTTAATAACTTTTAACAGCACTACTAAAATTAATAATGTATCTTTCAATAATGTAGATAATAAGATATTGGAATACATCACTGCTCGAAAATATACAGAATTTGTAGTATCCGAATTTATTATGTCAAATGATTCCGAACTCTCATTCGATAATATTAACATACTAAATCCTTTTATTCAAATTAAACAAACTCAAGTACCAATTTCGTTAATATTAATCGTATTAATATTTATATATTTAATTTTCATGCTTATAATCAAATACAGAAAGTTTTTAATATTCAAGCCACGGCAACCCAATATAGAAATACAAGAAGAAAATAATATACCCGAAAATGAGAATACCCTAGAAGAAAATATCATTGTCGAATTGACTAATCAAATACATTCAATATACCCATCAGTTCCAATGAATCGGGACGATTCAATTTAGAATGGGGGGAGTTATGTGACACATTACTTAGGGGCACTTACCCAATTTATAAACAACTTTGAGTTCAGAACAAATTTCCAAATAATTCAGACTGACTCCGAGATAAACCCGTGGTCAGCTATTTCTTTTAACTACGCCTTCAAGTTATTCCCACCCAGATCAATTTCACACATCCCGCATCAAAGGGATTCTGTAAACACCCAAGCCGATATTGTAAACATCGGAGCCCCAAAGCGGTCCCCGAAGTCCGCTAACATAAACACCAATTTCCGGCAGAAATTCAGTTTCAAATTTAATTGCCAAATTTCATCATCCTATTTTTCCGACTCTCTTGAGTCATTCTCTTAATCAGTTTTTCTGAGATAAATCTCTTAAGCCGAGATTTCATTATTGATCATTGAACTTGAGTCCAGGCAGTCCGTTTTTGAGAATCGAATCGAGAAGTTTAATAAGTAATAATCAGTAAGCAGTAAATTAAGTTCGACCTATGAAACAATTGTAATAGTGAATAAGTGAAGTTAAAAAAATAAAATAAATTTTTTTAATCAACTCACTAAGGAGAAAGTTAATTTGCACATATCTTGCACAGTGGCACAAAAACCGATCAGAAAATATTGAAACTCTATTTACTTAGTTTTTCTCTAAAATGCCCAAGCTTCTTCGTGACATACCAGATTTTTAAGGATAACTATCGGCACTTTCTAAAAATAGACCTAAAGTCTTGAGTACGTGTTTAGTTGCAAAGCAAAACTGCGCGCATCACTAATTTTTCGCAGCAACATCAACCTTTACCAGCGTTTATTTCGTAAATTACGTGTCCAAATTAATATTCTTTGATATGGATTTTGAAGTTGAAGGTATTATCTACAAATCGATATTTTAATAATAATCGTACTTGTGAAATTTTTATCGTTACATCAATTTGAAATAATACATGTGTTGTGTCTATTTTTTGAACGTATTTGTTATGATTAGCTTAGGTTTTAGTGATGATCCAACAAAATTCAATTGTTGTTCAAGTGTTGGTACGCCAATTTGTTCGTCTGGCTATCAGGTAATATGTGTGTTAAAATTAGCTGCAGAAGTTTGCAGATGTGCCTACAATCGTAAAAATACTAACACCCTTCATAAATTTTTCAAGGGCAAAACTGGCCGAGCAACTACTTATTTTCTGCTTTTTACTTGTTCTGATGTTGCTTTGTCTTCGACTTTCATGATTGTGAATAATTTTCCAACACTAAATAATGAATTACTAATAGATTATACTTTTTTGTTTATATCCTTGCTTTTAGTTTTGATAGGTGTTTCTTATAAGTGCGTATTCGTACGTTCTTATGTTTTTAATTTATAATTTAGTTATCCGATTTGAATAAAATTTGCTAAGCATATGTTAAACTACACCAAACTCATAGTCTGGGAGTTAGGCAAAGCGATTGCTGGAACACTATTAAAAAAGGCGTTTTGCGGTGTTCACTGTATCTCCGCCAAAAATTATCGGTTTTCCATTCTGCTATTACATTTCGCTTAAGAATTAAAAAAACCCGCCCCGCTGGAAGCTCGATTTTTAATTTTTTATATTTAAGATTTTTTTCTTCCAAAGTCAAAATCGCGTTTTTCAGCTAAAAAGTTCCACTTCTTGATTAAAAACAATATACTTACAGTTAAAAAATAAAAAAAAAAACTCTTCCCAGGGGGCGGGTTTTTTTATGCAAAAAAATATGCGACAAGTTTGAAAACATTTAGAAAACACTCATTGAACACTTAAAAAAAGGCGATTTGCGGTGATCACTGTATGTCCGCCATAAATTATTTGATTTCCATTCTGCTTTTACATTTTCTTTTAGAATAGAAGAAACCCGCTCCTGGGAAGTTTTTATTTTTATTTTTTAACTTAAAATACTTTGTATACCCGATTAAAATCAAAAATGATTTTTTTGTAGGACATTTAACTATTACTAATTTTAGCTTCTAAAGTTTTGTTGTATAGTCTTAAGATGTTAATCTACAAGACTCTAGGAAGAAGAGGATTTATTTGTGTGGATCATACATAACTTAACTAAAGAAACCTAAAGATATATTCTATAACGATTTTTCAAAAACCGCAAATTCTTAAGAACAAAAGGATGTTTTTTTGTAGATCATACAAACCTTAACTTAACTAAACTAAATACTTATAAATTATTATTTATTTAATTATAATTGGCAAATTTGCGGCTTTCATTTTATGATTAGTTTATGCTAAAATAGACAGATGGACAGGTGCATTTTTAATTCTTATCATTTAGATTTTCTGGTACTACATGTTTTTTTTTACGTCATAATACTTCCACAGAACATAGAAGTTACATATATAGAACATTAAAAGCCATCTTAAGCAGGGCTGTGAACCCATATTATTTTTACTTGTGTTCGGTTCGAGGATCAAACTAAATCGACAGATAAGGTTCCGGTTTGCGAACCGGTTCATTGATGAGCCGAAGCAGGGTTCAAAAATATGATTTATTTTTAATTAAATAAGAAAGTCAACATTTATATCCGTGTATTTTCATTCAACTATGTGCATCAAGCCTTATAAGTGAAGTTACAAGATTTATGATTTGTAAAGTATTCATCAAATAAGGTTAACTTACATCCTCCAAAATATTACAGACACAAAACAAATTTTTTTCGTGAACCGAAACGAATTTAAAAAATAAAAAAAAAATATTCCGGTTTGGTTCCGGTTTAATTTTATAAAAATTCGGCACTCCGGTTCGGAGTGGTTTAGCTCCGGAGTGTTCATAACTCATATGAAAGATCGAAGATCAATCCTTTTTTTTTTTTGCAATATAGCCATTGGTTTAAAAGATATGTGAATTCAATTTTTATTTTCAATTTTAATAATAAAAATTGGAAATAAGACTTATTTTAAATTCATATAATAAAGATTGGAAAATAAGACTTATTTCAAAAATTGGAGAATAAGACTTATTTTGCCATTTTTTTTATAAAAATCAAATAATATCCCTGCAAGAATAAGCTTCCTTCTACCTTTTACATACTTTTGCACGAATACAATATACCCTTTTACTCTACGAGTAACGGGTATAATAAAAGTGCAAACATCTATCAAAAGCGTCCCACAGAAAGTATTAAGAGGTCAGAAGAAAATTGATCTTTAATGCCAGCAGGGTTGTGATGTTTGTTTGTGGGATTCGCCGATTTAGCTCTCAAAGAATAAGGTTTTATGTGAGAACGAAAGATGATACCCAACACCTTAACATTAATCAACTGTTTGCGGAACCGTTTTAAACTTGGACATGTCCGCCTATATACAAATGGACTAAAATGCTATATAAAGTCGGAACTTAAGTTTATACGCGAATTCGCGTCAATCGGATTTTAGGTTGACATCACCATAGACTCAAACCCGACTTTTTAGTATTTTTTTAGTATTTAAAACCTCTATTTAAACCATTATTTCTACACAAGTACAACAGTCTAAAATTAAGAGAAATATTCTTAAGGGGTTATATACCTTTTTGAGCGAAAAAATTTAGGGAACTTTGGATTTTTTTTCAGGTGTGTAGCAATTATTTTATGAAACTGAAGTTATTATTTATTGATAGTACATGTTTTTATCGAAACAACAAGCGTTTGATCTTGAAAATATATGAATAATTTACAAAGTTATGGCAATTCTCTCGGAACCCTTTTTGTTTTATAGCGGCTTGCGGTGACCACGATTGCACAAGAACTATTTGATCGATCTTCTTCATTTTTTTTTTAAATTATTCGTAATGATTGTGCCGAGTTCGTGAACGATTTAGTTTTTATGCGTCAATTTTGATTTCGCAGAAAAAAATTTTTTAATAAAATTTTTAGTACTCGAAAAATCAACTTTTTGGAAAAATTGTTACTGTATGCAGAAAAAAGCAAATATTCTTGAAAATAATCGTTCACGAACTCGGCACAATCATTACGAATAATTTAAAAAAAAAATGAAGAAGATCGATCAAATAGTTCTTGTGCAATCGTGGTCACCGCAAGCCGCTATAAAACAAAAAGGGTTCCGAGAGAATGCCATAACTTTGTAAATTATTCATATATTTTTAAGATCAAACGCTTGTTGTTTCGATAAAAACATGTACTATCAATAAATAATAACTTTAGTTTCATAAAATAATTGCTACACACCTGAAAAAAATCCAAATTTCCCTCAATTTTTTTCGCTCAAAAAGGTATATAACCCCTTAAATTAAGAACGTTTGGTCATAGAAATGAGTCAAGTCCGATTGTTCTTATATCAAGACAGAATGTTCTTAAATGAAAAACACTTATTGTAGACCAAAAAATCTGAAATTAAGAAAAATTGGTCTTCATCTAAGAACATATTTTATTAATTTAAGATGTCAATGGTATAGAATTAAGACTAAATATTCTGAATTTAAGAGTAAGGTAAACTAAGAAGTGATCTTCTTTTAAGATTAAAAATACTTTATTTAAGAATATAAATTCATTTATTTATTTCATTACATTCTCAACAATAAGAAATTAATTTCTACAACAATATTCAGTCATACAAGTTGCTTCTGAGATGAAAAGGATACATAAAGTTGTATGGAAACTTAAAGCCGAAGCACCATTTTATGGTGCATTATCCCAGAGATATACGTATGTGCGGTCCACTAAAGTATTTGTGGTGCATGCGATTCGAAGCTAAGCGCAAGGAAGCCAAAATATATTTTCAAAATATTACATCGCGGGTTAATCCTCCTCATACCTTGGCAATTTAGTCAGGTATTAAATTTTCTCAATTTTTACCAAGACTCGAGAATTCTGTTGAAACACTGTTTGTCATAAAAACACATTACCACTTTACCATGACATTGAAAGTTGCTTAAGTAAAATTGATTGTCTGTTTAATTTACATAATGCTCAGTTAAGCAACTCAATAATATATAAAGGTACGGATTATAAAAGCAACAGTTACTTAGTTAAAAACGAAAACCCTCTAAATTTAACATGCGGACGAGAAAACGGCGCTAAACAATGGAAAATCGTATATTAGAATTAAGCGTATTTAAGTAAACTTAAATATAATAGAATCGTATTTGAAAAACCATTATTTTTTGTCTAAATAAATGTTACTTGTTTGATAATTTGTACTATATTAAATTGGTTTTTATACCCGTTACTCGTAGAGTAAAAGGGTATATTGTATTCGTGGAAAAGTATGTAACAGGTAGAAGGGCTTCTTGGGCTTCCTACGCAGCGCAAGTTTATTTCAGCCGAGTGCCACGCTCCCTCTAACGCCCACAATCGCCCACTAACGATTTTAAAATGTGTCTGGCGCCCACACCTTAAAAGATTTCCGAGAAGTATAAATGCAATTTTGTTGTGCATATTTATACCTATCGAAATGTAGAAGATATTTTTCAAATCGGACCATTCATTAAAAAGTTATACGCAATCAAAATTTCTATATCTATCTCCCTCGCACTCCTTTTAGCTGATTTACGATTATTAGTCGGGACACCAACCCGAGTACAGCGTTTGCACTCCCTTTAGCTGAGTGACGGGTATTAGATAGTCGGGACACGAACCCGACTATAGCGTTCTCTCTTGTTTTAATTAATTTTCTCTCGTATATTATTGGACAAAAAATTGATAATTTTTGTAGTTCATAAATACAATATATACTTTTTAATGTTAGGAAAACATTTTCTTGATTTAAGAATAAAGTTGTCTTATTATAGAAATGTTTGTTCTTATTTTAAGAACGTTTATTCTTATTGTAAGAACAAAATTTAAGAACCAAAATTTCTTGAATTAAGAACTTTGTTCTTAAATTTAGACTGGGTTTTTTCCCTCAGTGTATACATAGGCTGGGGTGTTGTAGGCCTAGCAAACTATTTTGTATGAAAATGGTTGTTGGAACTGATCACACTTTTACACTTTTCAAACGTTTGCAACGCAAATGAATACCCTAATTATTTTATATAAAAACAAGAGAGAACGCTATAGTCGGGTGTCCCGACTATCAGATACCCGTTACTCAGCTAAAGGAGTGCGAGGGAGATAGATATATAAAATCTTTGATCGGGCATAACTTTTTAACGAATGGTCCGATTTGAAAAATTTCTTCTACATTTCGATAGGTATTGATAGTCACAATAAAACTGCATTTTTAGTTTTCCAAAATCTTTAATGGTGTGGGCGCCAGACACCTTTAAAAAAATGGTGTAGGGCGATTGAGGGCGTTAGAGGGGCGTGGCACCATTTTGAAATAAACTTGCGCTGCGTAGGAACTCCAAGAATATGCATGCAAAATGCCAATCCTCTAGCTTTTATAGTTTCCGAGATCTCAGCGTTCATACGGACGGACAGACGGACAGACGGACTTTATAAAGTATATATATTCTTGATCAGGATCACTAGCCGAGTCGAACTAGCCATGTCCGTCTGTCCGTCTGTCCGTCTGTCTTTTCGATTTAGAAAATCCAAACCGCTGCTCCGATCAAGATGATTTTTGGATCATTAGTTATTCTATGGCCCAAAAGCTTAAGTTTAATTTTTCAAGTTTTTAACATTTTTTTTAGTATTTTTAAAGAATTTATTTAGAATTTCTAAGTTATTGCGTCTCATTTTGCGTGAGCCTGCCGAGAGAGCGAACCCCAGAGAGCGGATGCCAAAAAAGCGACGGCCGAGAGGGCAACAACCAAGAAAACTGATGAGGGGGAGGAGTGATGTGTGGAAAGGGGAGGGGAAAGGTGCAATTTAAGTTAAAATTTGTTTTGGATTTTAAAATCTTATACTACTGCTCCGATCAATATAATTGTCGATCAATAGTCAGATCTGTGGATCAAATGCTTAGGTTTTTTTTTCTCGAAATGTATTTTTATACCCGTTACTCGTAGAGTAAAAGGGTATATTGTATTCGTGCAAAAGTATGTAACAGCTAGAAGGATGCATTTCCGACCCTATAAAGTATATATATTCTTGATCAGGATCACTAGCCGAGTCGATATAGCCATGTCCGTCTGTCCGTCTGTCCGTCCGTATGAACGCTGAGATCTAGAAATTTGGGATTAACAACACAAATTCTTGGGCTTCCTACGCAGCGCAAGTTTATTTCAGACGAGCGCAACGCCCCCTCTGACGCCTCCAATCGCCTTAAACGATTTTATGTGTGTGTGTGTCTGTGTCTGGTGCGCACACCTTTAAATATTTTGGAAAAGTAAGTAAGCAGTTTTATTGTGTTTATCAATACCTATGGAAATGTAGAAGAAATTTTTCAAATCGGACCACTCGTTAAAAAGTTATGCCCGATCCAAGTTTTATATATCCATCTCCCTCGCACTCCCTTTAGCTGAGTAACGGGTATCTGATAGTCGGGGTACCCGACTATAGCATTCTCTCTTTTGAAAAATACTTTTTGAAAAAAAAAACCTAAGCATTTGATCCACAGAACTGACTATTGATCGAAAATTATATTGATCGGAGCAGAAGTATAAGATTTTTAAATCCAAAACAAATATTAACTTAAATTGCCCCTTTCCCCTCCCCTTTCCACACATCACTTCCTCCTCCCCCTCATCAGTTCTCTTGGCTGTTGCCCTCTCGGCCGTCGCTCTTTTGGCATCCGCTCTCTGGGTTTCGCTCCCTCGGCAGGCTCCCGCAAAATGAGACGCAATAACTTAGAAAATCTAAATAAATTCTTTAAAAATACTAAAAAAATGCTAAAAACTTTAAAAATTAAACTTAAGCATTTGGGCCATAGAATAACTAATGATCCAAAAATCATCTTGATCGGAGCAGCGGTTTGGATTTTCTAAATCGAAAAGTTAACTTTAAATGTAGGCCCCAAATTATGGGGGATATCTAAATTTCATTTAGAAATCTAATTAGGCCTTTTCAATACCTAAAATTCGGCAAATTCCAAATTTCAAAATTCCAACCACTTTAGAAGTTAAGCAATCAAATAGATCAAATTTAGAGCTTCCAAATATTAATGTTGGAGCTGATTGGGACCACTGGGGGGACATGTCGGATCTTAGTGGTCGTTTAGATCCCCAATGGAATACTGTGCAAAAATTTGGCTGTTCTAGCTCTTACGGTTTGGGCTGTAGTCGTATCCCCTTAATAATCGGTCTTTCATTTTATAATCTTTAGAGATGTGGAGGCCTTGACGTCGAAATGGACACAGCAAATTTTGAAATATTGGGGACTTGGGAAAGGAGGCTAAATTTTCAAAAAATTTAATTGCAGTTATTTGCTGGTATGCCATAAGATTATGAACAGCACATTTTGACAACATTTATAACATAGAATTGGCAAATAAAAGATTTAAAAAAAAAGGAAATCGAATTTTGGGGCACTTTGGGAACCAAAGTTTTTGGTCGTTTATTGATCTAATATGTAGCACACACGCGAATTAATGTGATTTTTTTAGATTTTTATGTCGATCCGTTCTGGTCCTTTTTGGCACACTGTCAAAGTATACAATATGAAATAGCCGTAATAAACATAAAAGCAGTTGCGCACCACCTAAAACTAATTTGGTTATATTTTTGTTATTATTATTATTTTTTTTTTTAAAAGGCCGCTCTTTTGTACGTATCGGGTCTGGGCCACAGATCGATCTGTGATAATTCGCACTGTCGCATTTGACACTGGGGCATTTGACCACTTTGGTTGGAAAAAACACATTTTTGAAAAGTCGTTAAATCAAAAAATGTTGTTTGATGATGTGTTAACAGAAGACCCTTTAACATTGTCACGTTTACAGAAATCCGATAGAGGGCTGCTCTGTTAAAATAGCTGCTGTTCCAAATGCAATCCTCCGTGTGTTGAATTTCGACGTTTTGCTTGCAATTTTAAAGTGCTTTAAATTTGAGTTTTTAAGCCATCTAAGTAATTTTTTTGGGTTGGACTTAAAGAATTATGCTATGTACTAAGTTTTTGTGTGCTTAAACGGTAAAAATCAGACGGTTTTTTTTTATAAATGAGTGTTAAAGCGAGTGGTCTTACACGTACATTTTTGTTAGAAAACTAAATTTCAAATGGAGCAACAAAGTGAGTCCAGCGGAGTGCACTTCTGAATCCTATTTCCATTTTAGATCATTTAATTGCTGTTAAAATGAATATGGTCAGAATTGCCACTTATTGCCACTTTTT
This sequence comes from Drosophila pseudotakahashii, assembly GCA_035046095.1. Classification (NCBI taxonomy): domain Eukaryota; kingdom Metazoa; phylum Arthropoda; class Insecta; order Diptera; family Drosophilidae; genus Drosophila; species Drosophila pseudotakahashii. The sequence continues at coordinate 124,897 of JAWNOE010000059.1, forward strand.
CTGTAATTTTATTTATTAGACCATAACCTCAAATTTAACACAGTCCTATTGCTTGCACTGGTTCCTAAAAAAGGACTTTTCTGATCTTAAATTTGTATCAAACAAGAGAGAACGCTATAGTCGAGTACTTCGACTATTAGATACCCGTTACTCAGCTAAAGGGAGTGGGAGAGAGATTAATATATGCACTCGTCAAAGCTACTAGCGCCATCTAGTGGCTGTTTCATTTTTTGCTCATAACTTTTTAATGGATTGTCCGATTTGCAACATTTCTTCTACAATTCGATAGGTATTGATAAACAGAATAAAACTGCATTTTTACTTTTCCGAAATCTTTAAAGTTGTGGGCGCCAGACACCTTTCAAAAAATGGTGTAGGGCGATTGTGGGCGTTAGAGGGGGCGTGGCACCTGTTTGAAACAAACTTGCGCTGCGTAGGAACTCCAAGAATCTGCATGCACAATGCCAATCCTCTAGCTTTTGTAGTTTCCGAGATCTCAGCGTTCATACAGACGGACAGACAGACGGACAGACGGACATGGCTAGTTCGACTCGGCTAGTGATCCTGATCAAGAATATATATACTTTATAGGGTCGGAAAAGCTTCCTTCTCCCTGTTACATACTTTTGCACGAATACAATATACCCTTTTACTCTACGAGTAACGGGTATAAAAAGAGCCGAAATTCTTTGCTTTGTCATCGATTAACTAAAATGGACATAAGCGACTTTAAAACGAAAGTTCAGCTACAAAATGTATAGGAGAGTGTAGGTTAAGGTGACGAACGATTCGTTTTTTTAATTAAACTTTTCTAAAAATCAATATTTTTCAAAAGTGTAAAAGCAGAAAGTTGCTTACATCAACTGAGCATATTTCTGTAAAATTAGGATTCGAAATTCCAACGGAGTTAAGTCCTACAGCGTTTGGCGTGAACCCTTCTTCTTTTGCACTTTCAAAAGCTGTAGGGTAAGGTGACGAACGATTTGTTTTTTATGTAACTTACCCAAAAATCAATGTTTTTTAAAAGTGTAAAAGCAGAAAGTTGCTCACATCTACTGAGCATATTTTTGTAAAAGTACGATTCGAAATTCCAACGTATCCAAATCCCACAGCGTTTGGCGTAAACCATCCTTTTTTACAAGGAAACATATTTTATTTACTGAAAAGTTATTTTGGATACGAAAAAGAAGTTCAAAATATTTGAACTTAATTTGACCGATTGGATGAAACTAAGAGTTTTAATATATCTGCACAAAATAATTTACACGAGGAAACCAAGCATCTTGAAGCATTAAGATTCACTTCCTCAAGAAGAGCAAATAACCTCATTCAAATAAGACACAGATCTCTACTTTCTGTAAGCCAGTTTTTTGTACACGCAATAAGGCTATGGAACCAGCTCCCAAACCATTTAAAAAATATTAGTAGCGCCACGCAGTTTAAGTCAAAACTCACATTACACCTACAAGATACTAGCACAATATAAAAGAAAATAAAAAAAACAACAAAGCGACCCTTTTCTTTAACCATTAATGTTTAAGCGTAATTTTAAGAGATTCATTTAAACCTCCAAAGAACTATGTCAAATCTGTATTTATGAGTAATTTGTCCTACGTGACTATCGCACTAATTTAAGTTATCAACTTGTAGCGTTGGGACAGCATTTTAAAAATAAATTGAAATTGAAAAAGAAATTGGTCAAGGTGCAATTTTTTTTTCAAAAATAATTTTAACTGACGGCACAACTAAAAACAATACAAAACAACAACGAAACTGCAGCATTTAATGTTATCTTGTAATATTAGAGTTTTTTTTTACAAAATATCAACGACAACAATTAAAATTCCTGAACAAAAAAAGTTCGTCACCATATCCTACAAAAAGTTATTCACGATACCCTACAAGGTATTCTTGGAGCAAATGTGTTACTCATTCTAACGGCCGCCTGTTGCTACCATAAATTTGTTTACACCGTCGACATAGCGTGAGCCAACCTGACACAGGGCGTTCTGTGCGCCGACCTACATATCCTACATGTACGACTGCATCCTTCAGCTGTGCCATACAGGAAAAATCAAAAAGCTTATGGCTGACATGCGCAAACGGTGCCATAAATTGTGGCACCACTTCGCTCGGGTGCTTTCTGACCAGTCGGTCTCCAAAGGCTTTAGTATCTACCACAAGTTTAAACTCGAAACACTCTCTGGTCCGGAATTTGGCGAAATACGCGTAGTGTGTGCTGGGCTCGCCCCAAGTGTGTTTGCGTGTTGGTGTTGTGTATCACGCGACATGTTTGACCAAGTAAAGGGTTTATTTTTATTAATTGAATCTATCTAAGGGTTTTAAACAAGCAGAAAGGAACAAAACACTACAAAAATAATTTAATAAGAATCTTAATTTAATTAATAATTTAATTAAAATAAGACCCCTGACCAATGCTCGAATTTCTTGTCTTTCTATATATAACGAAATATACATACATTATTGCGCGCTCTTTTTGGGATGCGTCCGTTTGATATGTACGTCTTTGATGCCACTCTTTCTTTTTTGACGTTGGCGATGGCCAACAATCGATTAGTTGCGAGCCAAACTTAATAAAAATTAGTTGTAGCGCAATCTATTTTAATAAAATACATACATACATATGTATGTATGCACCAGAGGGATTCAAAAGCAACTCTATTTTGGGAGTGACTAGCCTTTTTTTGTCATGGTGAATCAGCATATTTTATGTAATGTGAAAATGTAAAAAACTAACCTTCTTGAAAACAAAAATGTGCAAAACGTTGATTTTTAAAAAATAAATATAAAATAAAATAATTTACCATAGTTTATTGGACAAGTAAAGTCATCGAGAGAGCTATACAATTTGTAATTTTTGGGCGAATGTAAGTCGTATACCAGGTTACTGCCGCCATCACCACTAATTACCATATCAAATAAAAATACCTCTTAACGAGGTAAAAAACTAGTGAATATCGCACCTTCAACATACAAAAGTTCTGATATCAACATTTGTGAATCGCACGATCGTCACTAGTTTTTTACCTCGTTAAAAAGTGTTTTTATTTGATATCAGATGTCTTTGTTTGTTTACATTTGCTCTCATAGGAGCTAAATTCAAATTTTTTAACTTTTTTATTTAAACGAATTAACTTAAAAAGGCGATCAAGTATTTCAAAATACCTTTTAAACAAGGTATAGCACTTACAAACTAACTAAATTTAGATTTTTTTGAGCTTTTTTCCGGCTAAAGCAGCGGGTTTTTCAAAAAGTCGTAAAACAAAAGTTTCCTATTTGAAACTCCTTAAAACAATTGAAATGATTCCATGGCCCTAAAATACAGTTTGGATACGCACATACAAAATTTAATGCTTGAGCAGCGTTTATTCTTCTGAGCTGGCAAAAGTGGCTATTTTTGTTTCTGAATAACTTTTAAACGTGACTTTTTACAGTAATGTGTTATATATCAAAAGGGCTATTTAGTTTTAAGTTTAAAGAAAATCGTTGGAGCCGTACAAAAAAGGTAAAAATAAAGTTAAAAAAAATTGTGCATAACTTTTTTACAATTACACAAATTTATTGCATTTCAAAATACCTTTATAACGAGGTACAGCACAAGTCTGTAGCTTCAGTACTTCAGAAGTTATGGCCTTCCAAATGTGAGCTATTTATAGCTTTTTTCCCGCTAAACTAGCGGGTTTTTTTCAAAAGTGGCAGAACTAAAGTTTCTTATATCGAGCTGTTGAACATCATGTCAAATTTTAAGGACTTTAAAACCATGTTTTGGGACAGACAGACTGACAAACAGAATTAAATTTTTATTTTGGAAAGAAGAAGAAAATCTTGTTTTCGGTATAACTTTTGAACGGAGCGTCGTCTGATAAGACCCCTCATATTAAGCGCATTTTCAGTAAGAATACAACGACAGTAAACCGAGGAGCCAATTATCCCCACCAACCCCCAACAGCTTCAATTTTCTAAATTTTCACTTTTACACTTTCGCCGCACTCTCTCCCAAACCAATTGAAATTGACTAAGTCTTGGTATGCAATCCTGTTAGTTTTTGCGATACCTTTCGATTGGTGTATCACTCATTAAGTTCGGACCATCACAGCAGATTTTTAATTCTGCGGCTATATATAGTAGTCGCCTTTGCAGACACTCCTTGTGCGCTTCGTTACTACATGGACTGCCGTCCATAGCGATTTGGGCGGTTTTTTTACAAACCGAACGGATTTGGCCAAAAATATTTTTTCAGATTTTTGATTTACCCGAAACTTTTTTTACTTGTACTATTCGGAAAATAAGTAAACACGTGTATCAGGATTTGGCCGAAAGAAATTGTTTTTTTTTTCTTAAAAATAATAACAAATTAAATTTAAGTTTTAACATTATCCCCATAAAAAAAAATTTCTTTATTTTGATGTTTTCTTATTGCTTACCAGTCTTTAAAAATGTTTAACGACAAAAAGTTAAGGTTTTAATCTTTTGACAATTTTTGAATGACAAATAGTAAAAAGTCATTTTTTAATCTATTAAAAGATTATGATTATTTATTTAACCCTCCATTTAATAAACAAAAATTAAAAATTTTTGTATTTAATATTTTTTTGTATTAGTAACTTATTAAACAATGCTGAATATTTTTTTAATTAAATCTAAATAAAACATTTTTTTTTTAATTTGTACTTTATTTAACTTATTTAAATAATTGTTTCTTAATGTTTTATTATTAAATGGAGGGTTAAATAAATAATTGTAGGATAAATAATGACTTTTTACTTTTTGTCATTCAAAAATTGTCAAAAGACTTAAACCTTAACTTTTTGTCATTAAAATTTTTTAAAAGACTGGTATGCAATAAAAAAACATCAACATAAAAAAAGTTTTTTTTGTGGGGATAAAATATTTTTTAAAATATTTTTTTTTAATCTTAATTTGTTTTTATTTTTAAGAAATTTTTTTTTAAAGAAGAGGTATAAGAGGAATCAATGCAAAAGACACGAAGTCAATCGGAATACTACAACCGGAGGTACAGATTTTCAATAAGAGGGTACTTTTTCAAAATTGACGTTTTATGGCAAACTAAAACAAGTTCTAAAAAATAAATTATTTTTTATCGGCCAAATTCTAATACACGTATTTATTTATTTTCCGAATAGTACACGTAAAAACAAGAGAGAACGCTATAGTCGGGTGTCCCGACTATCAGATACCCGTTACTTAGCCAAAGTGAGTGCGAGGGAGATGGAGATATACAATTTTTAATCTGGCATAACTTTTTAACGAATGGTCCGATTTGAAAAATTTCTTCTACATTTCGATACATAACTACATTACTTTTTCAAAATCTTTAAAGGTGCGGGCGCCAGACACTTTTTAAACTCGTTTATTGTGGGCGTTAGGCGATTGTGGGCGTTAGAGGGGGCGTGGCTCCCGGCTGAAACAAACTTGCGCTGCGTAGGAAGCCAAAAAATATGTGTGGGTAATCCCAATTCTCTAGCTTTTGTAGTTTCTGAGATCTCAGCGTTCATACGGACGGACAGACGGACATGGCTAGATCGACTCGGCTAGTGACCCTGATCAAGAATATATATACTTTATAGGGTCGGAAACGCTTCCTTCTACCTGTTACATACGAATACAATATACCCTTTTACTCTACGAGTAACGGGTATAAAAAGTTTCATGCAAATCAAAAATATGAGGTGTTCGGTTTGTAAAAGTACCGCCCATATTTTTATTCCCGTGACTCGTAGAGTAGAAGGATATATTGTATTCAGAAAAAAGTATGTAAAAGTACATATATAACAGGTTCCTGAATCAAATATATATGTTACTTACCCCGTTTTATACTTCCTTGATTAGGTTTAGTAGCCGTGTTGATATATTTATCAGTACACAAAGAGAATTCATTTGAGTTGAACATGTTTTTAAAAGTAGAACGAGATTTTTTATGTTAATGTTGGTGTAATGTTCTTAAATCAAGTTAAATTGTCGGTACTGGTACTTACATTGGATGCGATAAATTTAAATTCGTTACGAATTCCACAATTAAACTGCGTTCTCCAAAAAGTTCCCCGACGCAAGGATTCTGAGATATTTTCAATTTGGGTATTCAAAAGTAGAAACTTTGTAAGTTTGTAGATGAAAATTGTGAACGATCATTTTTAAAAAATCGTTGTAAGACCCTGCAGGAAACGGGGCCAGTTTTGGACCAGTAAAATACTACTTGGGGTAGGACAGTTAACTAGTTTATGTTATGTCTATTCCCTTGTAACGAACTGGTTCAATTTTTTATAGGCTTGTCATCGGAAACAACTAGTTTATTTGTTACTAGTTTTGCACTAGTTGCTGTTAACCAATTTACGAAACAGCTGTTAAACTACACAAAAAAAAATTTTTTTTGAAAAATCTAAAAACTGGTCTATTAACTATTAAATCATTGGATTTCACTTGTACTTGAAAATGTTTAATTTGACGCTCTCCTAATTGGTAGCTAATTGAAAAACGCGGAATTCTGCTTGTTATTATATAATTAAATACGGTAAATGATAAATAAATGAAATTAAAACAAACTTATTTTTTTGAGGCAAATCGCCCTCTCTAGGACTTGAACCGGGGACCTTTGGATTTGTAGACACACTAACTGATTGAGCCATACGTTACACGCATCACATTTTGTATTGCATTAGCAAGGTTAATACATTTTAAAAAAGATTGAACTAAGTTTAAAATAAAACTAAAGTATCACCTAGCAAACAAAAAACAACAAAAAATTTTCAAGGACTGGGGATTGAACCGAGGACCTTGTCTGTTTGATTTGTCTGGTGTTAAATTTCCCAAGACATTTACCCTCTGGGCTATATTTATACCTGTTACTCGTAGAGTAAAAGGGTATATTGTATTCGTGCAAAAGTATGTAACAGGGAAAATGAAGCTTTTCCGACCCTATAAAGTATATATATTTTTGATCAGGATCACTAGCCGAGTCGAACTAGCCATGTCCGTCTGTCCGTCCGTATGAACGCTGAGATCTCGGAAACTATAAAAGCTAGAGGATTGGCATTTTGCAGCATATTCTTGGAGTTCCCACGCAGCGCAAGTTTATTTCAAAATAGTGTCACGCCCCCTCTAACGCCCTCAATCGCCCTAAACCATTTTTTGAAAGGTGTCTGGCGCCCACACCATTAAAGATTTTGGAAAAGTAAAAATGCAGTTTTATTGTGATTATCAATACCTATCGAAATGTAGAATTTTTCAAATCGGACCATTCGTTAAAAAGTTAATGCCCGATCAAAGATTTTATATATCTATCTCCCTCGCACTCCCTTAGCTGAGTAACGGGTATCTGATAGTCGGGGCACCCGACTATAGCGTTCTCTCTTGTTTTGAATCATATTTAGTTCAATGCAACTAGTTAAATGTCAGTTGCCTTTTAACTATACTTTAACATGTATTTGTTTTACCAATTAAATGTTTTTAGGGTTTTTCTTGTCAGAAAGGTTCCAATCCGAGACAATTTGTTTTTTCACTAGTTTTGTACTATTAATTTTTTCGACTAGCACAAATTTGCTAAGCCCTGTGTAGTCCAAATCCGTCCAGACAAATTCCGGTAGCCTTTTTACTAGTTCTACAACTAGTTGATTTTCAGACTAGTTCGCTTTTTTCCTGCAGGGGTTATACGTTTAAGAAAAGGCTAACTTCTTATTTTTGGTATTGCTTGATGATTTTTAAGGGAAAAAAGAAATGCAAGGGAGGCTTTACCCGTTTTACTTTATATGAGAACTTGGCGACTTCTTAGACGTTAAATGGCTGAGGACGGACATTAAAGTTAATTACTTGTATTTTAGTCATTGTTATATCTTTCTGTCTTACCTTAGCCCTTAATTAAGTACCAAAAAACTGAGATTAAAACCGCGAATTCTTTGGCAAATGGATGCTATATATGAATCGTTTAACAACACAATTCAGTAAGAATAAAAAATTGGTCGCACTAAGTAGAGCAACAAATAGTATAAGCGAAGCGTAAATCGGCTTTTAGGATGACTCACCATAGACTCAAACCCGACCATTTAGTATTTTCGTAGTATTTAAAACCTGTATTTTAAACCATTATTTCTACACAAGTAAAACTAATTTGTATCAAACAAAAACACCTCTTAACGAGGTAAAAAAAATAGTGACGACCGCACCTTCAACATACAAAAGATCTGATATCATATTTTGTGACGAAAAATAATTTTACATTCTAAAATATAAAAACACTTCCTAAAATTTACTCATTCGGCCCGCTTCAGACAAATTTATAAGATTTTACCCACACGAACATTTTCAATTGTAGCGTGCCGAACGCTGAATGCTGAACGCCGCCTGATATATTGCAAGCACTGTAGCGCCATTTCCAGTCGGCACCCTCGAGGAGGGTATGAGGATTTTCGCCAACCAAAAAATATATGTATTCACTGCCCAATTAGCATTCAAAAAATACCTTAAAGATACCCATAATTTTCTGAAACTTTTAAATTATCTTTCAACATAAAACAGTATATACACATCTTTGCTGTTACGTGGCCAAGAACATTTAGAGATTGTTGTATCATTAGCTTTGTAAAATGTTCCATATTTTCTTAAAACTGATGTATAATGTCCTTCATTTAATGCATTTCCATGGTGAAATATGGCACTTGATAAAACAAATCTTTTATTTTCAAATCTAAGCTCACTTTGTGAAGCGTTTGTTAAATTAAAATTTGTTATTTTTCTATTCGCTGCATCGACTAAACTAAGAGAGAACACAAGCACGCGCCCTAAATTTTCTAATAAGGACTGACATTGTAAATAGTTTCCGCAATGTGCACACTCGCTATCTTCAATATTTTTCCAATTACCATAATTAAATGATATTAATTCATTCATTGAGCATTTTCTATCTATAGGAACAGAAAGTTGAGCAATTACGTTTTCTGTTATTTGAACATTTGGCCTATAATCGCAGTTAGAGCATTTTAAAGATTCCACAAGTTTATGTACACATAATTGTTTTATTCGAGCTAGTGATTGCCAGTCTAATAGTTGTCGCAAAACATCTCCGCTGTCCTGCTGTTCTACGTTGTCAAAAATTCTCGATCGTAAATCTGAAATATTAATGTTTGTCCCCATCATTAAAGGGTTTGTATAATTCAAAAATGATGATTTTAAAATGTTACAATTTTGATCATTTAATACTGATTCCTTTATCAATCTAATATTTATAAGGCATTGAAATGCAGAGTTCGCATAACAAGCATTGTTTGTGTTTTCCATACCACGTATATTATGAGAAATTGCGTTATTATCATTTTTTTTGCTTGTTATATTCTTTTCTAATACAGACGGCTCAATGATAGCTGCTCTTTGCCGCCTTAAATATATGTTTTTATCAGAACAATTTTTATTTTTTTTAGAATTACCAACCAAATGTGGTAGATATTTTCTATATTTACTTCTTAATCGATTGTATTCTATAATAGCACCATTATTTGTCTTTATGCTTTTCGGATTAAGGTTGAGAATATGTAGACCGGAAAGGGTTTTCAAACGAGATAAAGCAACATAAGTTTGACCATTTGCGAATATACTGTCACCAATATCAACAACTCCGGAGATGATTGTTAGCCCTTGGCTTTTATGAATGGTTATTGCATACGCCAAGCATATTGGAAATTGTTTTCGAACTATATAAACGTTATTATTTAGTTGAAACTTTGATTCGATGCGTTCAATTTCAAATTCATTTTCCTCGAATTGGATAGTCAACTTTACAACACTTTTTAAAGTACGGGCGTTTACGATACTCACCGTTTCATGCAGCTTCTTTATTATCCCTATAGATCCATTAACTAATCCGGATGCAACATCTAGATTTCTAAGTAACATGATTTTTGCTCCTTTTTTAACTTCTATTGTATCTGCCAAATTAGCAGTTTCTGAGCATTTACCTTTCTTTTTCAGTTTTCCAGGGATTTAGCTGCTTTAGCTTTCTGAATGGCAGTCTTAGCTTCGATTAAGTCTTCAGCGGTGAGCAATATTTTTTCTGAAGGAATTATTTCCAACATTCCTTCGTTTAACTTTGAGCATTGTTCCCTTGTAGGAAATAAACATATTGTATGTGCAGGCAACTTTCTAATGTATTCGATGAGTTCGGAAAGACATGTTTCAATTGTATCGCTATTTAATTTAATTTCTCGTTTAGATAAAAGCTGATAATCTTTCTCATCTAAAATGCCTAACCTTAAATGTGCTAAGGTATTTGAAAAATCTTGATCTGATTGTTGTCTGACATTTTGTGTTAGCTCATCATAAGAAAATAACTTGACCCATAAATTTGTAGGGTGCAGACCAGAAAAATGTTTTTGAAATCTCTCTTTAGTCATATTAACAAATGGAGAAGGTTCGTTTACTGGATCTAGTTGCAATAAATCTCCAAGAAATAAAATATTTACTCTTCCAAACCAGCCATCTGGGTGTTCTAAAGTATCAAATATTTCGCATAATCGTAAATTTATATATTGCAATGTTACATTCGAAACCATAGAAATTTCATCAATTATAATTAGGCATACATTTTTAAGGTTATCTCGCAATAATTTTAATTTTGCATTGCTTAGTTGCGTATATTTGGCTATTCCTCCATGCTCAACGGGCAAATTTAACAATCTATGTATAGTTAGGCCATTTACATTACGAGCTGCAATTCCAGTAGGACCAGCCACAACGACCTGTTCTCCAAGGCTTTTTATAATAAATTTTCTTAGTACATTAATTAAAAAAGATTTTCCAGTGCCTCCAACTCCAGAAACGAATTTACGTAACACATTTTTTGGAGATAGTCTCGGATTTTTCAATGTCTTATTTTCAATCTCTGCTTTCCATGTTATACAATATTCAGATACAGTAGTGATAATTTCGTCAAATATTCTCTTCTGATCAATGTTAAGCAGATTAATCTCGTCAGAAATTGATACATTTTTCTCATTTAAAGCTAGATTATCCATTTCATTTAATTCGTTTTCTAACAATACTTCGAATCCAACAATATTTTCACACTCATCATCATCTCGATTTGAATTTTCATTTTCCATAGCATCAGCTACTCTTGCTAAGTCATTTTCAAATTCTTCGCGTATTTTAAGTAACTCTTCTAATTTATCGTGGTAACGCATGGCTTCTACCAACTCATCTTTACATATTGCAAACGCATCCAAATATGTTTCTAAGCCGCATTTAAGATCGTCTATATTACGCCAAGGCTTAAACAAAATTAGAAGACCATAGTAATAGCTTTCCGGTTGCATTTTTCGGTTTGGCTTGATGTGATTTAACAAATAGGGCTTCTTGCGTTTGCGCAAATAACTATTTCCATAAGAATAAGATATTACATTTTTAGCAGTAGGCTTCGTTTTGACAATATCAAAAAATCTTGAAAAATCAAATAAATTAATACTTTCCAAATCTTTTGGACGATTAGGATAATGAACATCGACCCAACTTGGGAAAAATATATCTGTATCTTCGTCATTCATATTCTTAAGTTCTTTTCTTGATTTTACTCTTCGGCTTCTTTCTTGGCGTATGTCTATCATTCTTATAACAGTATTTTCGTCGGTACCAAAAAGAGGAATTTGAAGTAAAGTGTCAGCTGCTTCAAGTGCTCCACATTCTCGATTTGACAAAGATCGCAGAGCAAATCTCCATAAATTACTTGCGACCGATCGGTTCTCAAAAAAGTCTCTAAAATCATCGGTGGCAAATGACTTTTCTGCTTTAGTTTGATATTTACAAACATATGTGCTTAGAGATCCCGATTTTTCGCCTATAAACTGAATATCCATATTTCCACACCAAGCTAGCAACACAGGAGCGTTGTAATCGTTAATATTTTTTTCCGAATCATTTCTTGGCAAATCATATAATCTAGTTTTCATTAATTTTCGACGACCAAGAATAGAATTTGCAACGCTATTCATGACTAAATAATTACCAGTTTTTCTTGGAAAACTAAATCTGCATACTTTTAAGGACTTTCCTGTTTTGCTTTTTTTTCTCCGCAAGCAATAATTATTATGCGTGTGAGATTGATATTTGCAAACCCGATCGTGAAGGGTTGGAAAAGATTCTTTTGGGGGAAGCCTACATGTTATGTACTTGTTTATAAAGTGGGCAACCTCTTCATCATTTGATTTTTCAATAATAGGGGCATCCTTTACCCATAATAGTATATGAAAATGTTGCAAGCCTCGTGATTGGTATTCAAGTCGCCAAGCATAATGTTCTATTTCTCCAAGAGGCATATCTTTTGACATTAGAAATTGTAGCATTGCCTTGAACTTTATTTTCATAAATAGTGAAACACTTATTGGATCTGCAGCTATAAGACTATTTAACGTTCTTGATTTTTTATTAGCGATTTCATTTCTTATACATAGGAATTCGTAGAGGTCTTCCCAATGAAACTCGCTTGGACTGAGCGTTAAGAAGAATGTTGCGGGTCCGTAATTTTCGACCATGCAATTCAAATCGTTTTTGCGAATTTTCCAAAATTGTTCAGTGTTACGCAGTT